>VZRM01002585.1:525804-543648 GCA_013397955.1 Grantiella picta | reverse complement strand
TGAAATCTAATCCTAAAAAATAGCTGCATGTGTCTATGACAAAGAATTATTAAACAACAGAAATGAGAACATAAGCTTTTTCTAAGCAGCTGTTAGGAAAAAACTGCACACTGAAGCAAGAGCTATTTTTCATGGTAAACATATTAAACAGTAAAAAAATATTTTTTATAAAAAAATATTGTATTATGAGTCTGAGTATAATTATTCATGAAATACCTTTGTGTAAGTTTTAATTCCTAGCTAGACAAATATTTGCACTTTTTTTGCTGTTCTTTAGTTTGGGTTTTGTTTTTTCATTGGGATGGGGTCTTGGCGGTGTTTTGGAGGGGGTTGTTTTGTTTTTTTTTTTCCTTTGTATTATAAAAATACTTTTACTGCTGCCTTGCAAGAATTAAAATGAGTGAAGTCATGGCCCCATGGATATTTTCTTCCTTAATAGATGTGAAAAGAAACATTAAGAAACTCGAGATAAGCCAGAGTCCATCATGAATCCAGAACTGAACCAGCTGTTTTGATTTCATTTCAGTGCTTTAACAGTCATCCTGCTTTTATTTTATGTTAATGAGTCAAAACTGACATGAAAAGGAATACAACCAAACAAAAAAAATAAACAAACAAAAAAAAAAAAACAAAACCCCAACAACAAAAACCCCTGCAAGCATACAGCACAAAGCCAAAAAGCCACCCTACTGATTCTGTAAGATGTATTTAAATGTTTATGTTCCCCTCTCAGTATTCTGACACTGCAACAGAAACTACTTTTTTGTGGTTTTGAAATAAGACCTGTCAGCATGTATTTCTTTGAAGAATTAAATTTAATAACCAAACTGCTTTTAGCCCATGGCCAACCAGGCTGCTTTGGTGTTCTAATCTGGTTGGGAATGCTGGAGTGGTAATGCTTCATAACTGGGTGAGAAACACGTTGCCAGTATTGATATGTTCAGAGCCTGACCTTCAGATTCTGTTTACTAAAACTGCCAGACTGAATATCTGTAGTTGTGCGTTTGTATCTTTTGGAAGTGAAGATGGACTTACTTTTGTTTTCCTGAGTTTTGTGTCCATTTAAACACAGGTGACATTGGGTTACACAGCTGTCTTTGTATGATCCACAAACACATTGAAATACTATTGCAAAATTAATTACTGATAATATTAGTTTCAAATATAGGAACAGCTAATAATTCTATTAATTGAATAATGTGATAATAATTTTAAAAGGCAATATTGTTACTTGTGCAAGTGTTTTGAGTGAGCAGTTTACAGGGTGCCAAATGCTGGTGCAGCATTTTAGATTTTTTGAATCCCCACAGTGGAAATGGGGAGGGCTCTGGAATGCAGTTTGGAATGCACATTCCCTGATCCCTAACACAATTGAGAGAACAGAGTAATTAGAGGGGTAAAATTTATATGTCCCTTTCGTTGTTTGTACACACAAGAGGTTATCTATTGCTGTAAATTGGATTAGCTGTATAAACAGCAGCATAATTTATTTAAAGTCAGGTCTAAAAGACTTGGAAAAGAACAGTGGAAGAACAAGAAGGGGATTGTAAAGAGAAGAGAGGTACAGAGAATGCAGCTGTACTTTTGTACAAGCAGCTGATGTAATTCATATAGATTGACATATTTCAATACAGAGAATTTCTTTGTGTTTTAACCATTGGCAGTATAGAGATCTGGGGACCCAACATTTCAGTAGAAGCTTTAAATCTATATGTAAGGGCTGTTGAAAATGCATCTTTTATATCTTAAACCAATCATATTTCATAAATTCATAAAATCAATCACCACCTCCTTCTGCTGATCTATGAATATTCATCCTTACACTTCTTCCCAGGACGACTTGGAAAAATGATGATGTGACTTTGAAATGGATATGTATAGTTGTTTCTTCAAAGTCAACCACATAACTTCTATATAGCTATTCTGGTGCTTGGATGCTGTTCAGTGTACGCTCACTGAGTTACTGAAAGGAATGTTTTGGGCAGCTTCCCTGCTGGCAGCCGTGGTGATGGTGTGAGAGGCACACACAGGTGCCCCTGTACTGCTTCTGCAGAGCTCTGAGATGCACTGATTCCCTCCTGCTTTCTGCAAGGTTAAAATATGAGCGTTTCTGTCTTTCTGTAGGGACTACTCAGATGAAAAAAAGTATAACTTACACTAACATAAATGAGATAAATTATAATTGAAATTGATAGCATGTATCACTGTAGTAACTCAATACAAAAAGGCAGTGCAACTTGCTCAGACATACAAGGACTTTGTGTAGAGAATAGTTTTAATTTCTCTATTCAGTTGGATCTTTAACAAATATTTTTTAGTATCTCTTTAATTAGCATTTAAATACTTCTTGAAAACGGTGTGGGTATCTTAGTAAAATGTATCCCTTTTATTATTTAAATGAAAATGTGGGTTTTTTTCTCATATTTAAATAGGCTCCTTGACAGGAACAGTTATGATTTTGTTAGAGGTTACTTTGTTGCATGTAATATGTACCTTGATTTTTTAATCTTGATTGTTAATTATTACGCACCAAATCTGTCACTTTGGTAAACAAGATGTTTTATTTAATCTCCAGTCTTTAATGCAGCCTTCTGAAAGACGGACCTTTTTGAGTGCAAAGTTCGTTGTCATGTTGCTGGTGTGTGTTTCTGACCAGAATGCAAAGTAGCTTGAATCCATACATTCTTTTTTTCCTGTACTGGGATAGCTGCCAAATCTATGTCAGCGATTAACTTCTGAATGTGTCAGCTGTAACAAATACAGTTCATTGTTTCTTGACTAGTTAACAGCTAGTTTGAAAGGCAGGAACAGCTCAAATGAAAGGGAAGTACTGTATGTTTTGTATCTAAAATCTTCAGGCTCTTAAAACCACTGAAAAAAAGAAAATTAAAAATCAGTTCTGGGAGGGATTTTTAGGTGGTCAAAAATACTTAGCTGATTCTTCTAGTCAAAATATGCCAGATAACTGGATAATGGAGTTATTTGACAAAATTATGATCAGTTACAGGTAATTTTCAATAAAGGGTTATATCATTCAATATCTGAGCTTCTGTTTCACTCATTTGTAAGGCAAAACACCAACATCCCTTTTCCTCATGCCCTCCCACTAAAGAAAAAAGAAGAAAATATTCTGCAAGAAATCTTTCTTGAGCTATTAGAATATTATTTGAGATACTGGTTAGAGAAAGAATATCACAAGAGAGAAAAAACAATTTAAAAAAAACTTATTCAGAGAACCTGAAAGTATGGGAATTATCTAGAGTTAAGTGCAAAGTCAATTTAGGGTGAGTAAATGGTGCTCTTCCTCCTCACAGACATGCATGCTCTAATTATTATTGTTTGGGATGTTTTAAGTTTGCAGACTGTTTGCACCAAGTTAGAATTATGTAATATTCATGTTTTGCCTATGTTGTTTTGGCAAATTTTCCTTTGCAAGTGAAATATGAATGGTTTGCTGTGAAGTTTTAAAAGCCACTGTGTATTTAATTCTTTAAGCTTCATGTAGATCTTCTCTAAATTTTAAATCAGTTATCCCAGCAGAAACGTTTTGCCATTCAAACAGCAGTTTTAGTATATGTATGAAATTTTTAGCTTTAATTTTCTCTTAAAAGGCATATATTTGTATATTCTGTCTTGTTGAGCTCAGCATGAAGATAGTGGTAGTAAACGAAGACAAAAGGTGCTGTTGTAACAGCTGTCATATTCAATTTCTTGCATAAGAGAGCAGATTCAGCTTTTTTCTTACAGTGATGGCAGGTGATAAAGCTTTGCAGGGATGCAGAATTATTTTCTTTTACTATTTCATTTGAGCCCTATTATTTTTAGATTGCAGCAAGTGAAAGGTTTGGATGTCCTATTAGGCAGAGTAGAGATAGAGGAAGCCATGCAACGACAAGTCAGTAATTTAACAACAGGAGGAAATTTATACTGTTATACATCTAAAAAACCCAACCAAACAAAAACACCCTCTAGAAAACACAAATTGGGATCATACTGAACAGGTGCTTTGAGAAAGTGGTTGGCAGCAAGCTAGTCTGCTAGGTGAATTTTTAAATGCAAGGCAAACTGTGGTAGAGTCTACCATTTCTTAACCTCTGTCGTAAAATAAGTTATGCATGTTAAGAGAGTGAAGAAGGGAGGGAAATGGTCTTTTCATAGCTAGAAATTTTAGACTTTCCATATAGATTTGTGGAATGAAATGTTACTTCTCAACACACTGCCTGTGGTGCAGCCAATGCAGAGAGGAGTACTCACACGTAATGTGCAGATTGTGGATCCCAGACCCTGAGCACTGGTTCCTCCTGCTCTGTGCCACCCCCACACTCATTGCCACAAATTCCTTCTTACACAGGAATGCTGTTTCATTTCAAAGGGCTGCAGGCAGTGCTTCCCCCTGTGCACTAGTCAGAATGTTTTATCTTTGCAATGCATAATGGTCTGTATCTGTAGAACACTGGTTGTGACTCACTGGCAGGATTTGTTTGTCTGACCTAAACTTAATGTGCATGGTAGAAAACTGGAATGGTATTCTCTCTCTCCCTTCACCCCCTTCTTTCTCTTCTCCTCCTTTCTTCTGGTGGGAGACTTGTAAGCCTTAGGAGAAGAGCCAATTTAAGATACTAAACCAAAAAATCTAGGAAATCCCATGTAATATGCAAACCATCTTTAACTCAAGTTACACACTTACAGCTCAAATCTTTCTGAAATCTCAACCACGCCCACCATAATTTCCTGCTGTTACTTTTAGTAACTCTTCTTGAGCTTGCTGGTGCTGGTAGAACACACTCTGAGTTTATCCTATGCATTCTTGAATCTGAGGTCTTTTAAATTCATTTTTGCAATACCTAGATTTTGTAAGGGGGTAAAGGAGGTATTAGAAAGGGCAGATAAGATTTTCTAAGGAGCGAAAGGAGATAAGAAAAAGGACAAAGAAAAACTGATGGTAAGGGGTAATGATAGGAAGATTTTTGCATTGCAAGTGGAAGCCAAAATGAATGAGCAGGTAATTTACGTCCCATGGTTTTAAGTGAAAATGAAGGCTGCCTGGTGAGTTCTGTATTTTTTTTTAAAGGGTAAAAGATGTCTGGCCAGTACATGTTTGCTGCTCTTGCACAAATAGTATACAAGGCTGTGTGTGAAAATATATATGTCTCACATACCTGAAAAGATAAGTAACTTTGTTTAGTTGTGCCATTTTCTCATACTCCAATGAAATCTGTTATTTTAATATTGTGTTCAAGACTGGTAATTAATTTTTAGGAATAAGTGTTCATGCAAGATGAGAAAGGGCATCAGGATATGTAAGCAAATAGGCTTCTTTACTCCAGAGTGGAGAGGAGATATGTTTGGAGTCTTTAACAATTCAAGAGTGGCAAGTGGAAGGAACGATAATTACACTTTAGTTAAAGTATGTGCTTGGCGAAGGAACAAATGAGTTTGAGCTAACTGAACAACTTCAGTCTAAAAATGTAAAGGTTACTTCTGGCCATAAGATCAAAGAAAATTGCCTTTAAAAAATATTTTAATAAAATAAGTGACTTTAAGAAGGGGGTAAATGGATTTGAGGGTGATGTTGTAACGCTGTGCCAACAGAAGGACACAAGGATCTTTTACCCCAAGAGTGCTGTTCTCCTGATTTTTTTGGATTAAGTTATAGTTGGAATTAAACACTGAAATTTCTTCTTTATGTTTATAGTTGGTAAATTGAAAAGTACATTAAAATTAACTATCTAATATTTAAAATAATCCATTATAAATAACAACATTTGTTCAGGAATTTTTCTAGAATTTCAGGTGTGTAAAATCTGTGGAATGATTTATCATGCAATGAGAATAATCTCATTTTTCACTTATTTAATGTTGTCATTATGGATTAGTGATAATTAAGTCCAAAATTTGAGATTAAAAATAGGTAGCATTTCACAATTGCTTAGAAGCATGACTGAAGTGTCCACTCTTCTACACCAAAATCAATGCTTTTTAAATGCTTTGACTTCACATTAAAAGTAACAGTTCTCAAAGTGGGAAAAAATAGAAATTACGGCCATTAGAGAAACAGAAGCATTAACTTTTTTGTGGCACTGAGAAAAGCTGTTCTGGATATGTTTAAAGAAGAATCTGGTATTTAGAGAAGTCACAGCCAAGTAGTTTTGCCATACTGTTACTGAAAACATGAAATTATCAATATTTGTTCTCTCTGCAGAGATGATCTTAAAAAGTGACTCACCTTGAAAAGAATAATTTTACTGGTGACTTTTGTATATATTTTTAAACAATTAATGATAAGACAAATTTCTGCCTTTTTCTTATGGTTATGTCATTCATTTCTTCAATGTATCTTTTTTTCCCTCACCTTTCCAGACAGCAAAGAAGGCTGGATACCAATAAGAGAGGCAAATGTTCTCCTAAATGTGCTTTATTTATGGCTTCAATTAATGCTGTAGAAGCAACTTTGCCTAAGAAAAATAAGAGAATCATAGTGCCAGCAAATAACTTGCATTCAACATGTCAAAGTCTAGTTCCACACATTCCTTGAAAAGAAAGGACAAATGGAAAGAGTCTGGAATGTTTCATATCCTCTTTTATAAAGCAGCAATATTCTTGGTGCTTTCAATATACTGTCCAAATTTTGTAATCTACAAAACTTTTTTTTCTTTTATTTATGAGTTCTCTACTATGTAAATCAAAGTTGTGTAGGCTTTAATAATTTAAATTTCAATATTTACCACCGGAAAAAACCCAAACACAATATTGGCCACATTTTTCTAGTTGGATAAATCTGATGAATATTGGTGTAACCAATGGAGAAAAGAAATTTGTGCCATTACTAAAGTTCAGTTCATATGATTTGGAACTCTATCAAACTATCCACATATTTGTCAAAGTAAGTAATTTATTTGTAGTTATAGTTTGTAGAAGATAATTCTTTCCAGTCCTTTATTCCCAATTCTGTTAAATCCTGTTTACAACCTAATAAGTGCTTGAATGTGCTTTGTTTGATCATTAACCTAGGACCCTTGTATTCCATCAGAAAACATGGATAACACTTTGAGGTACACAAGCTCACACAGGTTTAGAAGATGCCAATTTCTTATGGATTCCATGTAACAGCTCTTGCAAATTTCTATACTTATTATTCTAGTATCTAATGCAGCCTGATTGTTCTTAAGTTTTTGGAAACATCTAATTTTTATTTCTGGTTCATGTTCAAATGCTTTTCCAGGCTCACATTAAATCATTAAATGGCATCATAACTCCAATTTAATATGTCCTTAGTTGGTACATCTCATCAATGATTCCATATTAGAACAGAATATTTAGCTTTTTGCAAAACACTAACCACGGGGTTTTCACCTCTATTCCCTAAACAGGCTTGGCTAAGTGCAATTCAGTGAGAGGCTTGTAAATTAGAAATAAAGTGTTGCTTTTAAAAACACCTCTGAAACAATCTTCACTTTGCTACTTTATTCTTCCTTTCATGACATAGTAAATCTTGTGTCAGAAGAATACAAATGAATTAACTTAAAATACTTGTGCTGCCTTTTTTTTTGCTTGCAATGTCTTAATTCTATGTTTTAAGATAAACAAGTATAATTAAAAAGACTTCAATATCTCTCATGATATCAATATATTTTACACTTTGCTCTCTAACTAGAGAAGAAATTCCATGGCTCAAATCAAAAAGAATGCTCTCGAATACATACTATGAAAAATTAAAAGAATTTAAAGGAAGGTTTGCTAAGGCAAATACCTATGAAGATGACATTTTTTTTTTTTTAAGGACTGAAGAACTAAACCAAATCAAAAGTGCAATGAAGAATTGGGAATGACATTCTAGATGTAAAGAAAAGAATGCCCACTTTCAGTTCTTGTCTAGTAGTAAATATCTGAAAAATTATGTAGGTCCACAGACAGACAAGTAAAATCAACAGGCATTTTCCCAGGAGAATCTATCTCCATCTTTGCTTTGCGATGCAATTCATAGTAAAGCTAATTGGAGGTTTGGTACCTTTAATTTTGTTTTGACATGCAGCCAATTATGAACTTTTCCACAAACCTAACTCCATATAATCTTTCTGATTGCAAGTCTGTTGGTGTCTGGCCTTGGAAGAGGGTGAAGTTTACATAGAAGATGTAAACTTCTATGTGGTTTAGGTACTGTGGTGTCTGGCTGGAGATGGCCAGAGGGTCAAATGATGATGCAGTGCCTTCCTTTTTTCTCAGCCTTCTTTTCTCCATTACCTACATTCAGCAAGGACTTAGGGTGAAAGAATGCTTGTTCTTGCTGTTATCTAAAATAAGGAGGCGCTTATGAGCGGATTGCACTGCTAGTGTAGAACATGCAAAGGGTGGGATGTTTCTACTGCATTGTCCAAATGTTGTATTTGCTTATATTTGCTTTCTAAAGCTGTTTGTATTTCCCTTAAAATACGTTGTTCATCGTGAAGACACACAGTGCAAGTGGCATGGCAGACCCTAAAGGAAATCATGTGCTGTTCCCGTAACCTGGTTCTGTGAACAGAGCAGTCATGTATTGTCTTTGACAATCACTTTTTTTACTGCTGTCACTTAAAACATACCTAGTCTGGTCTCTACTGGATGTACTTGAGAAGCAGAGGTTCTGTGTAACTGATCTCCTGACACTGTTGCCTCAAATTACTTTGTCTTTTGTTTGTGTGAAACAGTTTTTCACATATCACACTGGTGATATCGCACTGGCAATAGAGTGTAGCGCTGCAGGATTGAATTTGAACTGGTTCTGTGGTTGGGAGACTGCTGCTGAACCTTTATAATGAATTTCTGTATGAATTTCTGAATTTCTAAGATCAAATCTGAGAGGATTTTTCAGAATATTTTTTATCAAGTTTTCGCCTCTCTATATGTTAATGTTAGTGGTTGACACAAAATAAATGTCCCAGTTAAGTAGTTTAATTCAGGGTTTTTTTTTTTTAATTGGTTGGTTAATTTACAATAACAAATTTGTATTATGAAGTTCCTCCCACTGTCTCTGTACAAAAATAAGTTTCTTATTAAATTATCTCCACCTGGTGGCAGCATGTCATAGCTAGCAAGGGAGTAACAAGCAAAACTGGAGCAGTTTTTTAATTTAACAGAAACATAGCATCAAAGCTAGTTAAATCGGATGAGTCATTTATTGCTTAAAAAACCCTGTAAATATGCATGAAACATTTTATAGCTGAATGTTGTGTCTCATATGTAATTGGATCTCTAACTGATAAGTATCCCATGCCTTCAAAATGCAAGTGGATTGCCATGAGTCCTGTTGGCACGATTGTATTAATGTCTGCATTGCTTCCCTCACGAAGAACAGTTGCAGGTATTTTGATGGGAAAGCCAACATTCAAGAGTGTTTAGCATATATATTCTGCTTATTCTTGTAGTTATAAAATATGGATTAGATTGTGCAGCGCTTGCATAATGTGTTTTCTTGGAGCATGTTTTTGTAGTCTGTTGCAAAGAAATGCTTTTTGCTGAAGTGCTGAATTGCCAGTTTTCCTCAGTGAAGAAAGGAAACATTTTCTGAACAATAAGCATAGTATCAAGAGTATCTTAATAAAACCTATATTTAAGAACTTACCTCAAGACTTTTCATATCACAGTTGTCCAAACAAGGTTTACATTTGATGCATTATGCAAGCAATTCCATATGATTTTTAAAAATTCCTATGGATGATTAAGATTTTTACAGAAACCATAATTACTGTTTATCCACAACAGAGTGGCTTTTCATGTTTTACAAATAAGGTAATCTCTTAAATATTACATGTTTACATCTCCATCTTACATTTCAAGAACATCCCAGAATGATTCTGAGGGTTCAGTTGGAAAGGAAATTAGAGATTATTCTGTATTTTCAAAATATTCCTATAACATAAGGAAGTTACAGCATCCCTGGATGGTATAAAGTGCTTTGACCAGTTCAAATCTTGTATGAAAGATGCTTTTAACATCTTAAGGCCGGAGTTATGTCTTCTTTTTGTGGAAACTATTTAGACTTGGTATAAAAAGTATTAACAAACACGGGTTTAGTTACTACAGCGTGAAACTACATTGATCAAAAAAATACTTACTTTTTTTCTTCCCCCATATAAAAAATAAGTAATAATGTCAAAATATTTTGGTAAGAGCCAATTAATAGCTGTCAACTTGTAGTAAATCATATGTTTCTGGTTTAAAGTTTATAAATATATTTGCTTATATGTAGTGCCATCTGACATCTATTACATTAAAAAACTTTGAATCAAATACCACAATTTTTTAATTTATGGTTTGTTTTTTTTTTTTAATACACCTCTTAGTTACTTTGAAAAGTAAGTTAGGCTTTTTATTATTGAGTTTAAATTTAACATGTTACTTCATTGAACAGTGTCGTTATTTTGATGTAACTACGTACAACAGATACTAGCTTATGATGAGTTCTTTAGTGGTTTAAACAACTATAAAACACTTAAAGCTTGAGAAACTCCCTCCCCCCGAAAAAAAATAAAAGCTAAAAACTGGTTTGGTTTTGGTTGCTTTTTTTCTTTGGCTAGGGTTTTTAAGAGGAAAATTAAACCGCAAATAATATTCTGACACCAAACAAAAGGAAGTTTGTATCTTTGTGGCAAAATCCATGCTCTGTTCTCAGACCTTTACTTGGTGTGTGTTTGGCTGTATGCTTTGTGGGGTCTTTCTTATAGTTGAAATACTGCTCATACCATCCTTCCAGGTGAGAACTACAGAATTTACCTTTGCTGAAGTCATCTCAGGCTTAATGGGCCACAGAAATTGTTATCTACAACCACTAAATTAAACAAAAAAAAAAGGGGGGGGGGGAAATAACTGCAAGGAGTTAATGTATTCACTTATGTGCATTGAGTCTTAAAAGGGTTTGTTGGGCTCACCTTGTTTTTCTGCTGTGTGAGGTGCATAAATATGAATTCAGGGAAGGAAGGGGAAGGGTAAAGAATCCCAACAAAGTAAATTATATTTGCATAGCTGAACAACCAATCTCTCTTATAAGCTATAAGTAGGGGAATATTACATTGATTTGTCATACTGCATTAATCTAATAAAACTGGCTGAGGCAACCCTCTATTTAGTTTTTTTTCTTTGTATATTAAGCTTTTGTGTGGAAAAAGGATTCCATTTTTCTTTGATCCATCAAGGAGTTTCAGGGCTGAAAATGTATTTCTGGATTTAATAACAAATTCCTAGTTATTACTTAAGAGCTATAAAAATGAAATTCACCCAAAAAAGGGATTAGATGCTAATTTAATCTTCTTTCTTGGTTTATTTTGTAGTATATTTCAGCCTGCAGCTGTTGAGCTGACCAGCTCTGATGAGATCAGGTAGCATAAGCTGCAGGGTTACTAATATCAAAAAACTATAAAGTGAAATTTAAGCAATGAAGAATTTCCTGCTTTATTGATTACATTTTTTTTTATTATAAAAAGCTATCACCACCTTTAGCTTTTTCAATGTTATAATATTGGTAAAATAAGAAACATTGAACCTCTGGTGAAAGGTCTGATTTGCCTGAAAGAACTCTAGATGCAAATTTTGGGTCCAAACCAGGTACTAAGATATTTTCATACTGCTTCAGAGGTTCAGACCACTAGTTGCTGATTTCCTCCTAGAAGATTAAACTATTTGTGGGTTTGATGATTTTTGTTGTCCTTCTGGGAAAGTCAAGAAATCTTCTCCCATTTCTCATTGCCCTTTAGTTGTCCCCCACCTTGGGGTGAAGCAACATAGCCCAGTGAAGTTGCCTTCTCTCTTGTGCATTAGCAGGAATGAGGACTGAGGTCTAGGGAAGTGTGAACTTCTTGTTGGGGAAAACAGGGTGGTAAGCCCCTGTCTGACAAGATCCATGCCTGTTTAGATGCTCTTGGAAATTTTGCCCCCATTGGCATTTCTTTAACCAGACACAAGGTGTGCAGTTTAGATGACAGCGTAAGCCTTCAATGTGTATAGCAAACATGGATGTTTTGGTGTTTTAACTGACATAGGTGATGTCCAGATTTCAGGGAGAGAATAATTCAGAATGGTCTGAACAAATGAGCTTGAAAAGAAGCTTGAACCCCATAGGTATTTTAGAGGAATTGGACAATGTGGTAATCAGACAGTTTGGTTTTTAGTGGGCAGCTGACCCTATTGATTAGGGTGGGCTTCGGTGTCTGCCACGCTTTGCAGCTCGGCCTGATGGGCACTGGCTGGATATGGTGGGAGAGCTGCCTTTGGCCTGTGCCACTGGAAGGTGTTCAGCTGCAAGGACTTGGGTATTAGGGAAAGGTTCTTCCCCTAGAGGTTGGTCGGGCACTGGAACAGACTCCCCAGGGAGTGGTCACAGCGCCAAGGGTGACAGAGCTCAAAGAGCATTTGGACAATGCTCTCAGGGTCAGGGGGGGATTCTAGAAATTCTCCTAGCAGGGCTAGGAGTTGGACTCAGTGATCCATAGGGGTCTCTTTCCACTCAGCATATGCTTACAGGTGATTTCTTTCAGGAAGCCTGTGGATGCCTAATGTCTTCTGCACAGGTCCATGTCTTGAGTCACATTCATATCTTGGTAGAGTTCATTTTGGCAGGATCAGCGTTGTGTGGCATTGTTGGGTGTGCAGGTTTTGTTTGTTGTTTTGGGGGGTGGTTGGTAGGGTGCTCCTGTGTGTGTGAATTCACAGCACTGAGAGATACCAAGACTTCTTTGGATCTTATTTTGCTGCTTGCTATGTTGAGGAAAGAAAACCAAGGAGATTTTGAAAGGACAGTTGTCAAAGTAGACAATAATAGACACCATAAGATATTTGAAAATTTAATGTAAGCAAAACAATTATTTGGTTAATACTGGAGCAAAAAAATGCTAGCAAATAAATACATATTCTCTAGTACTTATAGCTTATTCCTTCTTAAAAATTGACTAGAAGTGCATTCTATCAGTTGTTACAACATCTGAAATAGTTGAATAAAGAGTATTTAAATTAATTTCTTTACCAGAGATGCAAATCCTTCAAATAGTGTATATTTGAGAGCTTGTGAAGTACTTATGAAACATGAAAAGAAAAAAAAAAAACAACAACCCATCTGGAAGTGGCTCGGGAATCTCATTATATAATACTTCAGTAGCTCTGTACTTTAATACTTTTGGCCACTTCTTTCTCTTTTGACTCTAATATCTGATTGCTATAAATTGCACTGAATTCTGTGCTCTTTTCTTAGCAATTTTGTTAATGTTTAGAGTGAAAGTGACTTTTTGCAAAGTCTTTTTATACTGATTTTTTTCTTGAAGTACCTTCTTTTTAATTTTTTTCTATATTTCCCCTTTCAACTATTTTAATCTGAACTAATCTGGGAAAAAGGGGCAGGTGTCTGAAAGCAAGGAATTTTTTAGGGTAAGAACAACAAATAAAATCAAACAACTCTATTTCTTGAAGTCATGTTCTTGTTTCTCCTGTTCAGGGAATATGCATTCAACTGAATTGCTACTGGAACTTGTTCTATAAACTGGCTTGTTAGCACTAAAAATGTTTATTTAGATGCTCTAAATTGGCTGTGAGCATATGGATACTTCTTGTAGAGATCTATTTGGAATGACCTTTAATAAAAATTCCTATGATGTGACATGGAATTTTGTTTCTCCATATTGCCATTTATTTCAATATTGAAGAAATTCAACAAATCCAAACTGATGTATCCAAACAGCCAAAGCTGAATGTAAGTAACATGATGTATCTTTGCCTATGCACTTCCTGCACCTCCAAAAAGAGCTGTATAATCAAATTTTCTTCAAGAAATGTTAAGGTGGTATATCATATGGTTTAGGAGTTATAAGATATCGCTGCATCCCTGTTGATATGTAAGGACTTAATTCTACTAGTACAGTAGCTAAGGCTGGTTCACAGGCTGCTACTAATAAAGGAAACTTGTGCAGAATGTAAGAGCAGGAACCAACTTCTCTTTTTTTTCTTTTATATTTCTTACCACCGCATACCCTGTCTGGCACTCTTTGTATATATCCCAGTTTTTATTATTTTCTTAAAGAGCAAAATATTTATGAATTGATGTAATGTTTTTAGGATAACTATGGTTATATATCACCATTAAAAAAAAAATTGCATTTTTCATATCTTTCACTGGCCTCTGAGTCAAAACAGGACGAGTTAAAATTTTACATTTTCATTTATTTACTGACAAAGTAAAACTGGGACTGGTGGTTTACTTCTGAGGTTGCCAGGACATTTTCATCTCGGGGGACTGAATCCATACTATGTCAAAAAGACAGATGAACTCTTAAACACTCAATTGCTTTTTTGGTGGTTCTCAATCTTGGAGTTCATCCAAGTGTATTTTCTGGTGTGTCTCAATATAGTGCTGGCACTTGGGTGCTTTGGGTTGAAACTAGGTTTTCTTTACTCCCTGTAATAACACCACTATTAATGTGAAGCACTGTGTTTTTTTTTCCTAATTTTCTAGTCTTTAAAAGGTGTATAAACTCTTTTGGTCAGAATTCATTAAGAATATGCACAGTGTTGAAATTTAGCAGTTACCCCGTTTTAGAGAAGTAAGTGTGTATGCTTAATAAGACTGAAATTTCAACTGCCTAAGCCACTATGTACTCCTGGAAAAGTTAGAAACTGTTGCTTTTTTAACAAAAGTCAGTGACATGCAACTTCTCAATTTAAATGGATATTATGGGGATTACACTGAATACCTAAGAATCATGTTTGTGTTCCATATTCATTTTCAAATCCTATCTGTAATTGCTTACATATGTGAAGATGCTGCTTGGCTTTGTTCCCCCTTTGCTTCCGTGTACCAATTATAGTCATATTTGTGCTTTACTAAAACTAACAATGACTTAAAGCTGCAGCTCAGTGTGCACCATTTTATCACTAAGTGATCCTTACTGAAATTCTGTGTGGTCTTGTGGCATATTAGCTGTAGGTTTGGGGTTTTTTGTTTGGGTTTTTTTTATTGTTGTTGTTTTTTTGTTGGTTTGGGTTTTTTTTAAGGCATGTGCAATATAGTTCTTCTGTATTCAAGTGATATGAAGGCTTTAGAAATTAAATAAATTGATTTTGGATCCTTTGATTCCAACATGAGAGATTTAAAAATGTGATACTGGGATCATCTCAAGATTGTTGTGTGCACATACTGTAATGTTTAGAAGCACTTGTTGCATCATATGATCACACTGACATCCAGTAAGTAAAGAGTGTGCTACTTCATACATCTGTGATCAAATGAAGGTAGTTATACTCTTGTTCACTCAGGGAAAAAGCTAAATTTCTGAGTTTCAGCTCTCCGTAAATTTTCACTGCCTGCAGAGCAAGAGAAAGAAGAAATCATATCTTTACCAATAGCAGGAAGTCATTAAACTTTCAGTCTGTTTGCATGATCAGTTGGGAGATGAAAAATATCCATATACACATTTCTAGTTTGGAAATGAGCAGGGGTAGGCTCAATATTTGAATAAAATCTTTCTTTAATGTACTCCAAATGTTATAATCTTCTGTCAGTCACAATAATGGAAAAATAGTTGAAGAGGAAATAATGGAAAATGGTCTGAGAGTAAAAAGTATGGTGGTTTTTTATATCTCTGGGTAGATTTTAAGGAATAAAGCTAAAAGACATTTCTAGATTCAGCAGAAGCCTTTTCAGCCCAGAAAATAGGTTTGCAGTATGTGACAAATATGAGGTTCAGCTATACAGAAAGGAAAAAACAAATAAAATCTCTACCTGGAATGTGCCCAGATTTCCAGGGTTAAATAAGTTTTCTTTTGAAATCAGACCTTTTCTAACTTGTTCTTGTAGGTTGGGTGTTTTGTTTGGTTTTTGTTTTGATTTTTTTGTTTTTTATTACAAATATTATCTTACCATCATCGAGAATGCCACTGATTTTTATCGCAAACTGCAGTAATAATAACTTTTTAAAATGTTCAATTCCTAGATTCCACATATGCATGCTACTAGTTGCATCTACAGAAGTGTTAGGACTATGCACTAACGATTATTTTTAACATATTTTTAATTATAGGACACTGGATATGTGTATGTCTGAGCAGAAATAGGAGAGGGACTGAGAAAAAGACACATATCACTGTATTTTATTTATGTAGTTTGTTTAATTGTAAAACATTCTTTCAGGTTTTGGGTGCCTGTCCATACATATACAGATTTACACAATTCTTCAATGTTTTTATTTAGTAAGGTGAGCCCTGTAATGGTACTCAAAATAAAAGCACTTTCTAAGAGTTTAAATTTTCAATTTCTCAGACTGAATTTGATAAATCAAACAAACCACATACATTTTAAGGCCATTGGATGAGAGAGTTTATCTTCTCAAGGAATGAAGACAGATTTTTGCTTTCTCATCCTCACATGGGTTAGGAAAAAGCTTCTCTTAGTTGCAAACAGAAGCTCAAACAACTGAGACATCAGCCACTTCCTACAAGAATTCTGATAACTTGGAAAGTCCTTGTTTTTTTATCTAGGAAGCATCTGTGGTGGTAGGAGAACGGCTTCCCTGGGCTTCTACTACTTCTCACCTAATTTAACCACAATTAAATAGCAGCTTCTATTTGGTAGTTTTGTTAGTGATATCATTTGAGGGAAAAGAGAGAAACAGTCATTCTTTCCCCAGCCTCAGGGACACTGCCAAATATTAAGTTTGGTTCTGTGTGACATACAGATGGAAAGAATCCAGCTGTGATTTCTAAAATTTTATCTGGTTGATGAACTTGAGATCAAATTAATGCCAATAGGGAATAGAGACATAAGAGAACACACATCTAAAAGTTCTAGTGTGAAAAGAGAGGTGTTGAATGAAGGTGATATTAGGAAATTATATTAATTGACCACAATTTTACTGAAAATGAAGTGGTGAGCAGTAGCATGGGTTAGGAACATTTTGATTGAAGTGTCTGTAAGAAGCAGATCACAGAATGAGAGAATGGCTTGGGTTGGAAGAGGCCTTAAATATCATCTCGTTCCAACCTCCCTGCCATGGACAGGGACACCTTCCACTATTCTAGATTGAGCAGAGCCCCATCCAGCCTGGCCTTCCAGGGACGGGGCTTCCACAGCTTCTCTGGGCAACCTGTGTCAGTGCCTTACCACCCTCACAGTAAAGAATTGTTTCCTACTATGCAATCTAGACCTGTTCTGCCAGTTTGAAGCCATCCACCCTTGTCCTGTCACTCCAGGTCCTTGTAAATGGTCTCTCTCCATCTTTCCTGTAGGCTTCCTTCAGCTACTGGAAGGGCACAGTTAGGTCACACCAAAGCTTTCTCTTCTCCAGGCTGAACAATCCCAGCTCGCCCAGCCTTTCCTCCCAGCAGAGCTTCTCCATCCCTCTGATCACCTGGGTTCCTCCTCTGGCCTGGCTGCAGCAGCTCCCTGTCCTTGCTGTGCTGGGAGCCCAGAGCTGATGCAGCACTGCAGGTGGGGTCTCAGCAGAGCAGGGCAGAGCGGCAGTATCTCCTCCCTCAACCTGCTTATGAGTCATGGGTATTTAAAAAAAATTAACTTTTTGTTATTCAGTGACTGAAGAAGGATCTGGAAAAGAGGGAGCCTATATGGTAGATGGTATTATATGGTAATGAACACTAGGCAAAACAGCAATCTAATGAAAAGCTATTAGAAGCTCTTAAATCCTAAAGCTCAAAATAGTGATTTGTGTAACAATGATCCTTATTGCATTTCTTGAAATCTTGGGCTCTAGAGTGTCGTCTTGTTATGCTCTTACAGTGTTTAATAAAAACACGAAGAAATTAAGTGCAAAGAGCATGGAAAAGTTGCTTACACTGCTGAAATTCAAAGCTATGTTATCAGGAAATCTCTACTTG
>VZRM01002585.1:507023-525750 GCA_013397955.1 Grantiella picta | reverse complement strand
TTTTATTTCTTCACTGATGGGATGACCCACAGTAGTCTTGCTTCTTTTTCTTTGCATTTTTTTTTCTGTGCATTGGTGGGATGGAGAAGTATCTGCCAGGAGAGTTCCTTTCCTGTTCTGTTTTAAGTGCTGCTCTAGAGACACCCTTACTTTCCATCTCTCAGTGCAGTAGGAGGCCCAAATATGGAAGTACACGTTTATTCTCCTTCTATAAATTATAAAAGTCTCCAAGCCTTTTAATTTTATTGTCTCTTTAGGGTAATTAGTTAATAGAGCAACATCACAATGGTTTATACTGGACTACATGCTGGAGCTGAGACAAACATAAATGAAAATAAGCTTAGGAAATTTTTAATACCCAAGATAATTTACACACCACAAGGTGTTTTCCATACATCCTGACCAAATATTTAGTTTTAAAATTTATGCTATATTTTTGTCAAACTTTTTGTGATTGGAATATTTCAGCTTTTCTTTTGGATCCTGTTACTCTGCCGAGATGAAAATGAAATAAATTTGCTATGCTCCCTTAAGGATCCTGTTTGCTGTTTTTATTTTTCTTCTGTGAGCAATGTGTTCACCAGCATGCTGAACTTTTGGTTTAGCTCTTTCCAAATTAAAAACTTTGTGATGAAATCAGCAGAAGACTTGCATGGTATTCACAAAACCATAATAAATAATTTACTTTCTTCTTGGGTACTTTCTCAGCAAAAAAGTGAAGTTCCATCAAAAGACGTGATTTTTGTGACAGAAATAAGGTCTTTGGATTGACTGTTCCAGAAATGTAATTTTGTGTATCAAGAAAATGTCAAAAGAAATAAAAGTTATTTTCAGTCTAGACTTAACTTTTGACAGTAGTTTCAGAATAAATCCTGGAGATGACTTACAAATTCTCACTCCACCTCATGCTGACATATGAAATTGAAGAAGTATGTTCATTAATAAATCTTATTTTTTTGTTCCATGTTGCTGTAGAACATCAGTTATAGTTACATGATCTTAAAATGTATATAACATGCTTTTCTCTTCTTTCTTCTGTGAGGAGCTGTCTCAAAATGTGGATATAAGACTTAGGTAATAAAATGTCACTTTAACCTTTGTGCATGATTTCAGCAGGGTGAGATTTGCTGACTTACTGAATAGTATATTGTTTAAATTTGCCTAATGCAGGAAAAAAATTGCTTACTTTTGGTAACTTGACTTCTATGATAATTTATTACACTTAAAAATTATAACTGTAACAAGCTTTTTTATTTCATCTAAATCAATGCACCACTGCAGGTCCAGTGTTATGAAACATTTTCAATATTTCTTTTTTAAAAAAATGAAGTTAAGTTCTCTATAACTTGAGATTAACATCTGGACTTTGTCTATTTAATGAGAATTTTTATATTTATATTTAGCACATTAGAAGGATCATGTGAATGAAAAGAATTGCTTTTTTCTAAATAAAAGTAGAAAATGCAGATGGAGCAAAGTGAGTTTGCACAATCAGCAGTATTAAAGAAGCAGGCCTTGATTAGAAATGAGTATAAGAACACTCAAAGCAGTTTGAAATGGGATATCCTAATTCTATTTATATTCTAATTCCTAGCTACCGTCATTTTCTTTCTTTTCCCTTAGGGCAACTATTCGAATCTGTCATTTTTTTGAATGTGATATAATCTGTTTTTAGTATTTAGCTCCATTTGTCTGGAAAGCTGATTAGAAAATTTTAAATATTGAATACAATTAGACAGTTTTCTAGGGAATTTATCTGTTGGTGAACTGAAACTATCATTGGTGGACATCATGAGAAAACCTTTTTTCAAATGTAGAGGATTTTCCTGTCTTTGGTTGGATCTTGAGGTTCATTAATCTGTAGGAAATTTTTGCTCCTTACTAAGCTGTTTTTCTTGGCCATGGGATGAACAGAAGCGCTGTCTAGGTCCCTTGGTTCTTTACCCAAGTGTTCAGAACTGGTAGCCACCTCAGGGTCTCCCAGTCGATGGCAGTGGTACCCATGTGAATAAGTATCAAAGGGAAGTGGCCTTGGAAATAGATGTACCTCAGCAATCTCTGCTGTGTCCGAGATATTAATCCTGGGGAAGCAATTCAGTGGGCCAGGTCAGGATGTGGGTGACTGTCACTCACAGGAGGAGTCCCTCATGGGGATTTTAGGACTATTTGCTTGATTTCTCAGGTATGGCCAGTCCAAGTGCCTTCTTAACAGAACTGGTTACAGCTGTCCTGTTGCCAAGGCTAATCCTATACCTGTCCAACAACCACACCTGTGCAAGAACTATCTTCAAAGTTTTTTCAGCCTCAGTCCATATTTTGATGTATTCTGTGGTTTTTGTCACAAAGAGATTACTCACTGGATTAAATATTTATTACTGAGATTGAAAAAATTAATATAAATATTTTGAAGTGTCCTGATTTTGGCTGGAATAGAGTTAATTTTTATTCGGTAGCTGTTACAGGGCTGTGTTTTGGATTCAGAGCGAGAATGATGTTGATAACACACTGTTTTGTTAGTTCCTAGATAGTGCTCACCCTAAGACAAGGATTTTCCATGTCTGATGCTCTGCTATTGAGGAAGTGCACAAAAAGCTTGGAGTGAGCATGGCCAAGTCACCCGACCTGGACTGTTCAAAGGGATATTCCATACC
Source organism: Grantiella picta (assembly GCA_013397955.1). Taxonomy (NCBI): domain Eukaryota; kingdom Metazoa; phylum Chordata; class Aves; order Passeriformes; family Meliphagidae; genus Grantiella; species Grantiella picta. The sequence goes on along the minus strand of VZRM01002585.1, from coordinate 523,099 downwards.
ACAGAGTATCATACTCATGTATCAAATGTGGGAATTACTTGGGGAGAGGCTGGGCATCGGTCAGTGAGTGGTGAACAATTGTCTTGTGCATCACTTGTCTTTGTTGGGTTTTATCCATCTCTCTCCCTTTTATTACTATCATTATTACTGTAATATTTATGACAAACTTTTACTTTGTTTCAATTATTAACTTGTTTTTTATACCAACCCATGACTTTAGCTTTCCTTGTTCTCCTGCCCATTACACTGGTGGGGTGGAGGGGCAAGGGAGTGAGTGACTGCATGATATGTCACTGTGGACTCAGGTTAAACCATGGCAGTCCTTTTCGACCCCCAGCATGGGGATCAAAGGTTTGAGATAATGACAGATCTGTCATAACCAGAGCATGTTAGAACAAATCTGTTGCAAGCATTCTTTGTGTAAGTTTAGTAGCTGCTGGTCACAAAGTTGATTTATTTGCTATCACATCTGTGCTTGTTCTCAGGGTTAAGACTTGCTCTGTGTGTTCCCTGTGGTGATGTTTAGCCTCCATGGGGTCTGAGCTAAGGGTTATCATTTAGTACTTAGTAGTACAAGAAAGTGATGTGAAGGGCTTACGATATGATAGTATTGCTGGGCATGAAACTGCTCTGGTAGATATGTTCAGTATATCAGTCACCTCTGTATATCTGGAGTCACCCACTGGGAACTATTAATAATAACACCTTTTGCCTTTTCTCCTCTGAGAGTCAGCCTATGGGGAAGATGTGTCCCTTTTTGCCTCCAGGCTGATTAAAGTAGCTGTTGAGAATTTTAAGATTTTTTTTTTTTAATATCTGTGAAACAAACCTGGTCCTTTTGCTTGGAACTAACATACTACAGCATATGGTTCAGGTCTTATTTAAGGTTAAACAACTAATGAAGACCATCACTCAGAGATCTGCCCTGAGGCTGGATAATTGAGTAGCACAATCTGTGGGATAGTATGGGGAAGTACCTAGGATAGTGAAAGCCTCCAGTGTTTTGGAATTTTGCACCTGAATAAGTCCAGGATTTGGAATAACTAGCAAAATATTTAGATAAAGTGAATCTGACAATTGCAGTTACACACACAAACTTCTGCAACATGCTGGGGTCTGGCCCAGACCTGCTGAGCCTTCCTCAATGCTACTCAGTACTCTCCAAGGGAAGAGAAGGTCTCTGGAGCTGGTAACAGGACAACAGGCCCTGTAGCTACTCCAACCCTGGTGCAGAGCCCCAGAACCAGCATGGTCCTGTCACCAACGCCACACATGAGAAGAAATGCGAAAAAACATCATATTGTTTCATGATCAAGGACAAAGAGGGCAAAGAAGGAACATGAGGAAGAGACAGAACAAGGGGTAACCACCACTGGCTATCCTTGGGTGAGCTGTGGGATATACAAAAAAGGTTTCAGCTGTCGTCCCAGTGAACACTTGGCTCTTCCTATACTGGGATATTTTGGCTAGCAGTTTGGAAGGTAGCAATTAGAAGGTAGAGAAAACAAGCAGCTTGGATTACTTTCTAGGGAAGCAGGCATTGACAAAGTAATTGGAGAAAAGACTCAAGTCCTTAAACTCCTGAGGTGATCCTGTCAATCAGGAAGGAAAGATTTCTCTCCCAGGAAGGTATGGCATGTTGCCCAGGCAAATGGACTGCATAGAGAAAGGTATCCAATAACTGAGGGAATTAGCCCTCAGATGATTTATTATGGTCTGAACAACACACAGTTAGCCACAGATCCACATGAAGTCCAATCTACATGATCCACATGGAGGAAATTTTTTCAGAGTGCCCCATTGTCACCCACCAACCCTCTGGCTACATTAGTCTGGAAAGACAGTGTGGCAGTAAACAGGGGATAAAGCTGTTCACCAGCTAGAGGAATATGAATGTATGACAGTATTTTTTCCTCTCTCATCTCAGCTGTGGAGAAACTGTGTGATAACCTGGACTGTGAGTTCCAGCAATTCAGAGGAATTATGTCCAACTCTTCACCTGGATGGGCTTGTGCCTCAGTGATTGACTGCAGGTGTCCTTTGGCTCAAAAGATGAAACAGAACGTACTGCCACAGGGGACCCTGTGGTTTTACTTGTGGGACCACAGCCAGGATGTGTGGAGTTGAGATGCAAAGCCTGCCTCAACCTTAGAGGCACAAGTACATTAATTACTGGGTAAAACAGAAACAAATGGAGGATCTCTGTGGAAAATTCCTGATTCTGTGTACAGTTTCTCAGGCATGTAGAAAGGCTGATTTTACTCTTGATTCTATGGAAAGAAGTTTTAATCCACTTTTACAAGGAATAAGTGGAGAATCCTGTGAGATCAGTATTAGAGGGGCCCTACCTGGTGGAGGAAGGGACAGCCAGATGTGCTGGACTGTGTCAATCCCATGGCCTGGAATGCTGGACCCGTAGGAGCATAGTCAATACTGGTGCACAGTGAACCCTAATGCCATCAAACTGTGCAGGGGAAGAACCCAACTGTATTTCTGGAGTGACAGGGGGATCCCAACAGCTGGCTGTGTTGGAGATTCAAATAAGCTGGACCAGAAATAAATGGCTGAAACGTCCTCTTATGAAGTCTCTAGTCCAGAGAGCACATATGCTTCTCAGAGACTACCTCAGGAGAGGGTATTTCAAGGCCCCAGAAGAGTATAGTTGGGTTTTTTTTAATTGCTGCCTTGGAGATGGAGGAAATTAGGCAGCTGCCTACCTTTCCTGGTCTCAGAGGACCCTTCTCTTGAGCGTTTTTGAGGGTTGAAGAAAAACATGTGTCAATCACTACCACAATGGTGCACCAGCAACAATATCACACCAACTGAGACTCCCTCATCCCCACCCATCAGCTGGTTCCTTGACTGGAGAGCCAAAGAGTGATCAGCAGTTATTTAATTTTATATCTGAAAGGCTTTCTGACAATTAGTACGAAAGATATGTTCCCGGTTAATCACTGAAGTAGCTTCAGGTGTTTCCAGAAGTTTACACATGTAATGTATAAATGTAATAATAAGGAAAAAATGTCAACCTGACTTTTGAAAATTTTGGATTACTTGTTCATGTTAGGGTTTGCAACTTCTTTAAATGCCAAATATCCTGTTTCAAGAGATGTTTCACAAAGTGAATTTTCATGTGCTAGTAGCTATTTTAAAAAGTAAGAATAACATTGAAGGGATTTTGGGACTTCTCTTATAGAAGTAATGCAAAGCTGTCAACCATTAAAAAAAACCCCACCCAACAACAACAAAACAACACCCCGCCAAAAAATCCCTTCCAATTAAAAAAAACAAGCCAAGCTGAACTAAACAAAAGCTATCAAATCCCAATTGGTGAAGTGTATGTAAAATCTTGGGAAAAAAAAATGGAGAAAGGTATTACAGAATCCCAGACTAGGTAAGATTGGAAGGGACCACAGTGGCTCATGTGGTCCAACCTCCCTGCTCAAGCAGGGTCATCCCGGAACACATGGCACAGGATTCCATACAGATTGTTCTGGAACATCTCCAGCGAGGGAGACTCCACACCCTCTCTGGACAATCTGTTCTAGTGCGTGGTCACTGCACCGTAAAGAAGTTCTTTCTCATGTTCTGGTGAAGCTTCCTGTTCATTAAGTTGCCTCTTGTCTTCTTCCAAAATTAGAGGAAAGTTCAGTGAATATGAATGTGTTTCTCTGAAAATCTGTCATTTTCTTCTTAATTTATAAACATAGGAACAGGTTTGGATTCTAATTTGGATATTTGGACTAATTTGCAGCAGAATGGCATTATTTCAGTTTGAGTTATCTCATGACTGGAGTTTCCTGAAGAATAGAAAATTCATGTGAGAGTTCACAGGGTAATGAAAATGATAAACTTACTTAATTGAAAATATGTTCATACTGAAGTGTCTGACATTACAAATAGTATGTGACTGATCTTAATTCTATCAAAACATCTATTCAGAAATACATGTGAAATAGAAGGTTCAGTATACCAAGCATTTGGTATGATTTAAACAAAGAGATCTCTTTTTCCTTCTGTGTACAAAAGAGAATCACCTAAATTATTTGACAGGGCTGTATTTCTTTCTGGTCTCTTGAAGGAAACCAAGCAGGCCAAATGATATCATTGGAGTTCTTGAAGAAATTTTCTGATTGGAGATAAAGATGCATTTACTTCAGTGCTGAATGACAAGCTGAGCATGGTTTTAGGTCTTAATTACAGACACAGAATTTCATGACCTTAATGCCTACCTAGGCAGTGGTTTTACTGGTCAAGCCAGTTGGATATGTGCAACGAAGATATATTGCTTGAAGCATGGCAAATTAAATGCAAGAAATTGACTCCTGATTTGTTTTTGACAGAGGGAGGCTATAGAAAGTAAGTATTGATTTTTCCTAAGAATATTCTTTGGATTTTATTATTATGGTAGTTACTGTATTTAATGGAATAAACTAATTGTTGTGGGTTTGTGGTCTGTCAGTGTTGCAGTCTCCCATGCAACCCTAGGAGACCGTAAGATTTATTTTTAAGGCCAGGCAGCTGATTGTCTCCTAAGAGATCTAGTACAGCTCCTTGCCTTGTGACAGTAATGGGGGAAAAATATATGTTATGTAAAAACTGCTCATATCAAAGAAAAACATGCAAATACGTGAAGTTCCTGGGCAATTTGCTGTAGGTGGCCCTGCTGTAGCAGGGAGGCTGGACAAGATGACCTCCAGAGGGTCACTTCCAATTGAAACTATGCTGTGATTTTTAAGGAAAAATGTCTTTAATAAGTGGTATATCCTCCCCCTAGACCCTTAAAAATATAATGAAAATAATAATTGGGAAAAAAGCTGCATTTCAAAGGAATCTACTTTCTCTTCAGAGAATGCTCATGTTTCAACGTATTTGTCAACTTCCTGTATTAAAGTTACTATGTTGAGAGGATATTGCAGTTCTGCCTAGCAGCTCATTCCGGTGTCTAAAGGAAATGGTCTTGCATATTAGAATACATTGTTAGAGACAGTGGAGATGTCAAGGTGTCCTTGACTGTTTAAGCTTTCATTTGTACTCTGTTGATCACTGAGTCTAGAAGTATGTAGTAAGTACACAAGCTGCCTGCATAGGAAAACATAAAAGATGATTTCCATTTTCCCTTCAGCTCACTAACCTTTATAAAAAATGAAAGTAGCAACAAAAAATAGTTTTCATGAAAGAAAGCATTTGTATCAAATTCCCTGAGAAAATACTGTAATAGGTGCAAGTTTCTTGCACAATACTGAATTGAATGTGATTGACCCAATGTATTCTCAGACTGTGAAAAGATTTAAAACCAGAACACATAATTGTAGTCAAGTTGAGGGCCTTATTTAGTTTGTGTCATAGCACCTTTCATTCATGAAGCTGAATAATGTAATGTGCAAGCCTCTGCAATGCCTGAAGTCTAGAAATTATTCAATCCTCTGGTCTGCTCTGCATCCTTGGAAACTAACAAAGGCATAAAACCCTGATGTAATGCCAAAAAGTGCAGCTGAGAAGCTGTTTGTTATTGGTGGGCATAAAGGTGTTAAGAAAAAGATCTCTTGCTTTTGTTGTGTTCGACAGATGAAATTGGAAAAGGTGAGAAGGGGAGAAGCAAAAGATGAAGGGCAGCTTTTGATGCATCTGACAATACCAGAAGATGCTCTCAATGGCTCTTTCTTTTCATCTTCATAGAAACTGCAGAATTCATAGGTCAGAAATAGAAAAGAAAGAATGGTGAGGGTTGGTGGAAGGGAGGCTGATACCCAGTGGTTGTTATTTTGCTGTTCAGTTAGTGCTGACTCCTGTTTGCCTACACTCAAGTCAGGATGTACCATACAATTTCTGTCCGTATAGCAGGGTGTTCTGTTGGCAGAAAACTTGGCACAACAGGTATATGTTTTGTTACTGAAGTCTGCAATTTACCTGACTGTAAAAGTGTCCAGTAGGTTTCTGAAATTCTTCTTAGCTTATTTACAATCAGCAGCGCTTCTTGTTTAAGATAGACTGGCTTCAAGAGAACTTCATCACTGTGGTTTTGTTTTGACAGAGAATTAAAAATCTAATGGCCAGCACATAGTATATAATAAGATATTAGTTAATTCATTAATCCGAAAATAAATTTAAAACATTTATTCTTTCCACTAAATCTCTGTTAATCTTTTTAGCCTCTTAGTTAGCATAGCAGCAATATTTATAGGTAGAAGCATGTGCGTAATACAAGCACATGCACAATATACCTGCAAATCCCACATTTCTTAAATTGTACAGCTATTTGCATCTTAAACATACCCAACAGCAATTCCTGAATGAATATAGCCTTGCACTAAGCAATCTTTTTCTGTTCCTTTTGCTGGAAAAAATTGAATTAGTTGTATCATTTAGTGAAATGGGAGACTAAGTATAACTATACATATTATGTTGGTGTGCCCTAATGACACATATTTGAAAATAAAAGTTATTTTTTACAGAACAGAAAAATAGTTGTGGGACAAGAGTGGTGGAAAGAGGCTCTCGTAATTTCCCTTATTTTCCTTCATTTTGAATTGTTTACCATCCATAAGCCCAAAGTAAGCAAACTTTGTGAAGAGTGCAGTAATCACAAATCCTCAACACCATTTGAAAGAAAACACAAGCGAAATCATAAATCATCATGCATCAAATTCCAAAGAAGCATACACTTGTGATCAGCAGCATGTGTGAGAAATATGGGATAAAAAAAGGGTAGTTTTTTCATAGATTTTCAGGCACAGAGGGTAGAAATTGAATTAAGCAGTTAAATCTGTGAATTGAGGGATGACTAATAATTACATTATTCTTGGGCATAGTATTTTGTGGGGAAAGACACTAAATGCATTTAAATACATGGAAATGAAACTTGATTTGGAAATATAGTGAGAATATTATGAATTTAGAATTGTTTGTGAGATTTGGTTATATGAGTAATGAAATAAAAATTAATCATAAGTCTGGAAATAAGGGTTTTGATGCTCTTGTGGAATAGGCTGCTAAAATTAATAACAAAATATAAAACTTAAAAATCAAAAGCTAATTTGAGCACTTTTGTATTCACTTTAAAAAGGAGAGTCATTAAAAATCTGGTATTTATTTCCAAATATTACATCATAATGAAATTTTGCATCATCTTTGCATATTAAATTTTAAAATCCTAATATTAAGATAAAAAACTGAAGAGAGATTCGTTGAAAAGCTCAACATTTTCTCAAGTCTTAATGACTTTTTGCTAGTGTAAGTGATTTATAGAGTAATTGTAATTTGGAAAACTAATCTGAATGGGCACTCTAGAAACTCCCCCATGCATTGACAGCTTCCCTTTAGAATCCCCATTTGAGTGGACTAAATTACAAAATGTCATATTCTTTTAAGAAACTGACTCTGAACTATTTTGGTTTCTCTCTTAAAAATATTTCAAATTATTGTGCAAGTATCCTATAAAAGTTTAAATAATTTATCCATTTTAAATTCGCTAACTATATGTAGACTTTCAGATCCTCTAAAGAAGAGCTTAGATGAGATCCACTGGCTGACATTAGTAAAAATTAGACAATAATCTGCTGAGTAGAGTATTTTGCTTTGGAATCATCTGGTTGATAGGTCTATAAATACTTTTTCAGATGTTAGTGTGCTGCCGTCCTGTGGAGCTTTCCAGCATCCCAAGAGGTATTGAAAGGTAATATTAATTCTAAGGAGAACTCCTTAACCACTTTTTGTAAATGTCCTTATTGTGAGTTATGTGATAATGTTAAAACAGCTACTACCAAAAAAAAAAAATCACTGAAACCAATATTCTGCACCGCATGTTACCAGCATGATAATCATGGTTTGACTACTCCACCTCTTCTGACTTTTTCCCCATGATAATTATATGGATACTTCTGTGTGATTATCAGTAGTTCTATGACAGTGAGAAACCATTCGATATTTTGGGAATCATTAAATTATTTTTAATTAAATTACTCTTGACAGAATAAAATTGCATGAAACTGAAGTATACTCTATTTTCTATGACTGACACTAGAGTTTTGTAGTTTACTCCTTACTCTGAGCAAGTGCTGCTCAGCAATTACAAACACATCCCTGTGTTATCAACACTGTTTTCAGCACAAATCCAACACTCAGCCTCCTCTAAGCCAATGCAAAGAAAATTAATTCTATTTCAGCCGGAATTGGTACATACAGACATAACCAAAAAATACTAATAGAAAGGGTGAACAATATTTAAGTAGTTCTTCCCTCTGTAAGATAAATGTAGTCATTAGTAGTGGTAACTATGTGGTTATTTGTGCATTTTAGTGTAATCTCCTCACTGTGAACTATGCGTCCAAGCTGGCTCTTGTCCAAGGACCTTTTCCAAGACTCTGTGAAGGACATATTCTTGTGCTTCTGCTACATATTTTGCTACTACTTCATGTAGTACATTAGGTTTTAAATTCACTGCAATGCCAGAGTGTTGTGCAATATTATAGTTCTAAATATTTTTAAACACTTTTCTAATGAATTAAATGGGGATAGTACCAGATATTTAACATATGTATATTTAAACTATGTAGTAAACAGTGGCATAGAGTACTAAAAGCCAAATAGATAACATTGGCCATTACAAGGGAGAATGAATTACTGGTTTGTATCTCATCACGCCATGTCATTTGTGAATTCTCTCAGGAACCTCTGGTGAATGCTGTCTTGTCCTGACAATTTCTTTGGAATAATTTATTGTTTTATTTCTTCAATAGCTTCGTTTAAAACTTTCATTTCAGAGTCATTCAAGGGCATGTTGCCTGAATAATAAGATTGTAACATAGGGATCTTCCCAGATTGTACATATCTCCAAGAACTTTTTTTTCCCCTTTTATTTTTATGTGGACAAAACTCGTGTTTTTTGAAACATTCCTGCTTTGCTTCAGTAAATCTCTTTTTTTTGTATGATTCAGTCTTTCTGGTTCAGAGCTTCATGGAAACCATGGGGGAGTAGAAAAAATCAGTTAAGGCAATACATTCAGTGACCATGTGTCACTTTATAGTTGTACCATTTTTCACTCATCATGTGTTTTTGTCATTGCTCTTTTTGAACAGTATGTGTGAAAGACTTAATTGCTTTTGGAAAGATTTGTCCTGCTAGTCATATTCCCTGGCACTTGGTTGATAGTTGCCTTTATTTGTATTTAAAACTTGAAATAAATTATCCCCTTTCTTCATTTTGGGGATGACATATTTATTCACCCATGAGGCTTCTAGTGAAAATTGGTGAAAAGTATTAGATTTAGACTATTTAACTTTTATATCATTGCAGCATCTGCATCACTGTGTAATCACAAAATCATTTAGGTGGAGGAGGCTTAAAAGATTGAGTGCAACGTTTGACCAATCACCACCTTTTCAACTAAACCACAGTACTAACTGCTATGTCCAGTCATTTCTTGAACACCACTAGGGATGGTGACTCCACCACCTTGCTGGGAAGCCTGTTCCAATAATTGACAACCCTTTCCATGAAGAAATTCTTCATGATGTCCAACTTGAACCTCCCCTGGTACAGCTTAAGGCCATTTCCTGTTGTCCTGTCACTACTTGCCTGAAAGAAGAGGCTGATCACCACCTGGCTCCACCCTCCTCTCAGGGTGTTGTAGAGAGTGAGGAGGTTCCCCCTGAGCCTCCTTTTCTCCAGGATGAAACCCCTCACCTCCCTCAGCTGCTCCCTCATTGTGCTCCAGACCCTTCCCCAGCTCTGGACATGCTTCAATGTCTTTCTTGCCATGAGAGCCCAGAACTGGTCATGGGATTCAAGGTGTGACATCACCAGTGCCGAGCACAAGGGACAGTCACTGCCACTCTCATGCTGCCACACCATTGCTGATAAAAGCCTGGATGCCACTGGGCACCTTGCTCACCTGGGTTCATGTTCAGCTCCTGTTGACCATCACCCCTTACTAGGCTTGAGGTAGTTTTGAGGAGAGGAGAGCAATAGTTTTATCAGTATTTGGAAGCTTTTAAAATTTTCCAAGTTTCTGTTGTCTTTTTTATTATATGTCCCTGCATAGTGTTTATGTAGGGGAATGTTTTATCTAACAACTCTTAATCATCTACTTTATGCTGAGCGTGATAACAAAGGACTTGTGAATATATTGGTGTTTATTTAAAACAATGTATAACTTTTCCAATGTTAGTAATAGTTTTTACATTATCAAAAGCCTTCACAGTTGGGATGAGCAGCTTTAATAATTTTTGGTAATGCTTTTATAGTTGCTGTTCTTTCATGTCCATTTGGAATAACAAGAATTACTTTTTTTCTAATGAAAAGCAATTGGTGTGTATGTTTGTCTGCTATTTGATGATTATCTGAATCCTCTAAAAGTGTTTCTGACTCTTCTGACTTGATTCTAATAATTTAAAAATATATTTATTTGATCTGGCACTTGTATTCTAGACAGTAGATTTTGAAAAAAGCCCTTTCAAAATAATAATCTAAACTCTTTGAGTTGCCTAAGAGCTCAGAAAGCACAAAACTTCAGTAAACTAGTGGGATAGATTATCAATTGCTTTTTCAGAACAGATAGGATCATCTTGTTTAAATGGAGAACTTGAAGTAGTATTTTGGCACCCTGTATGGGATAAATCATCTTTTGAAGACCACAAGGGTGGAATATCTGAAGTCATTTAAGATGCTCTGTTTAGGCAACAGAATCACACTGAATGTGTAGCACACTGAGGCTGGTATGTGTGTGCACACACATATATATAGACATCCTAAAGTATTCGCTAATATATTGTGAAAAATGACAGCACCTACTGGAATCATAGAATGATCAGATCATCCCATCCTCACCCCTCCACCCTGGGCAGGGACACCTTCCACTAGACCAGGTTACTCAGAGCCCCATCCAACCTCGCCTTGAACACTTCCAGGGACGGGGCATCCACAGCTTCTCTGGGCAACCTGTACCAGTGCCTCACTACCCTCACAGGGAAGATTTTTTTTTCCAAATATGTAATCTAAACCTACTCTCAGTTGCTTTGGGTACAGCCCAGCACACGGGGGGTTCTGAGCTCCCAGTACACATGGCCAGGGCATGTCCAGCCTCTCACCCACCAGCATCCACAAGTCCTTCTCTGCAGGTCTGCTCTCAACCAGAAGGGATGTGGAAAGGGAAAAGGGAAAATGGGAATGTAACACTGGATTTCTAGAAGTAACAGAATGACAGAGCCAAACTGAACTGACCCACAATGTATAAACATCTAAATGCAGGGACAAAATGGTTTAACTGAACAGGAATTGCATAAAGTGTGCTTGTCTTAGCTTTGAAAGTAGTGGTGTCCTTGTTAGCTGAAAAAATGTGAAAATAATATTTATGTAACTTAATTTACAATTAATGGATTGTCAAGAACATATAATAGATTGCATTGCTGTGCAGGTAGTGAACCACAGTTTGAAGAGTTGACTTTTTCAAAGACTCTTGTATTAAGGCATAGGAGTATATTCTGTACAGCTAAACCATTCATTCTCACTCACAAGGATGTAATAAAATTACTGTTTTCCTCATGGATTTACAATAATATAGTGCCAGAATACTTTAAAATATCTAATCTCATCTCAACACTGCACAAGAGCAGTGGGAGACATGAAGAATGCATAAGGAATGGAAGAAATCATGTTGTGTCTCGTAATGCTGAAGTCGGGAGGAATCAATTTCCTGCAATGAGTAATGAAATGCAGGCCCTCATTTTCTAATTTAAAGGAATTCAGATCCTGTGAATTCCTTTACCTGTGAGAACTTATAGAATGTGCTGAGTGAGGAGGTGGTAGGATGAAGAAAGCCTTTGTTGTTGCCCTTTTTTATTTTTAGGTACTTTTTTTTCTTTACATTTTTAACAGATCCTAGTGATCTCATGAAACTTCTTTTAAACTGAAAGAAAAGACAAATTACAGTCACCCGTGCCTTTTTCTATTTTCCATATTTATTCAGATGGAAACTTAAGACAGGTCTGACCAACACTGCCCTCCTACTCAAGGAATGATCACTGATGCTGATTGGAAAAGAAATGCATTTTACTAGCAATAAGCAGAATAAGTTAGTTTTGGATAAATAGTACACAACATTAGGAAACCTTATACATATAAAATAGTTTCAGTCCAGACAAAGGAGCATTAACAGCACAAAGTGGTTAATTTGATTCCTGCTGGTAGATAAGAATTATATTGAAATGGGTTCTATTAAAATAAGATATGGTGCTAAAATGCATATCCCTACATAATCATGACTATTAATGAATAACAGACATTAGAAAATCTTTTTATAATTATCAGATAAAGTATCTAAAAACTTGGTTGTTCATGAGGAAAACCCCCAGATTTTTACAGTTGCCTCTTGGGATAAATCCTTCACTTGTATTTGACCCACAGTTTATTTTATACCTGTTAAATTGTTCATATAGGCAAACTGCTCTTCAAAAACATTTTAATAGTTGATTCTTTTGTTTTAATGTTGGAACATATCAAAATAAAATAATTTTACTATTAACACTGATTTAACACTGAATTAGTTTTAGATACCTAATGTTACCATAAAATATGATCTCTTATTTCTAAACTGTAAAATATAGTATATTTAACATATAATCTATTTATCTATGGCTAGATAAACAGTGAAAGTATAGCGTCAGGGGTTTTGTGCTATGAAAGGCTGTCATTAGTTGGTTTTTATTTTTTTTTCAGTCTTCCAAGAAATAGCTTCTCTCCAAATCTACAACTATGTTCAAAAAGACTCCTATATTTCAAATTAAGACTCCAATTATCACTCAAGAAACTCTATTTCAAATGTATATTTACTGTCCTTCTGTTTGGAAGTCTGAGTGTCAAAGGTTATTTTAGGTTCCTGCTTTCTGCAGACAAACTGATCATGAGAGAGAAGAGAATGTAAATATTATTTTATAACATTTTTCATCTAGCTAAATTTGGATTTGGCATTATCTGGGATTTTTTTAGGTTATTCAGAATGCTAAGCTTTTTCTGCTTGCTGTGAGTAACCCCAAACACAGAATATCCATGTGATGAGTGATATTTAAGAATAATCCCACTGATTTTCATGCTACTTTTTCATTATTGAGATACATACAGTGGTGTTTAATTACACCCTAACAGCACTCTAGACTGGACTCACATCTCTTTAGGATTACTTTTTCTGACAGTGTCACTCATGGGTCCTTTGAGAAGTTGTCTTAGGGCATTTTTCAGTGAAACACAGAGGATAGGTGAAAATTACCACCAAAAATAGCAAAAGTGTTCACATGTGTATAAATTACACAGTAGGGTTATGATCTTCTTAAAAGTTCTTCCACATTCATGCTGGAAACCTGTGCAGGGAGGGGCAGAACAATTTTTTTTTATTATAACTATTTGTTTCTAATTAGACCTAAAGGCCTCTGGTTTGAGCTCCTATAAGCCAGAGTATGGAAAAGCTGCTCTTGTTATATATGAGAGTACTATCAGGTATCCTATAGTGCAATTATTCACTCTTTTAAAACCACATTATCTCATAGGCTTTTTTTTTTTTTTTTGGCTGTTTGGAGATATTAAGAAAGGAAATGTTCGTTTTAAGTGTGAACATGAGAAGATTTTTAAGAACCTTTTTCCTTTGTTGAGCTTCTGCCTAAGTCTTCAGCTGACACTTTTATTATTACAGGCTTTGGTCTATGAGGGGTATCTTGAAGAAATAATCCTTTAAAAGAAGTATTAACTGTATGTGCAGAGTTCTTGTTTAGCTCAACACCTTTTCAAAGGCACTTTCAAAGAGGAAAGATTTACAGAAATAGACTTCAAGAAGATTTCTGAAGATCAAAAGTAGCGTGCCGTGGCACAGGAATGTGTTTAGGGTATGTGGCAAAGTTTTGGTAGTGGAGGAGGGCTGTGTGGGGCTAGCTTTAGTGAGCAGGGTGGACAGGACACAGTGATCCCATCAACAAAGTTGGTAGTGCATCCATGAGAATATGTGTAAGAAAGGAGAAAACGCTGCAAAGCAGTGAGGAGAGGGAAAATTTGGGATATTCGCTGAAGAAACCCGTGGAGTTTCCTCATCTCATGTAGTATCTGCACTGGAGCAGGTTCTCCTGAAGGCTTTGTGCACCATGGAGTACCTGTTCTGTTTACTCTGGAGGACCTGCTGCCTGTGCAGAGGACCCGTGCTGGAGCAGACTTGTCCCGAAGGACTGCAGCCTTTGGGAAGAACACGCTCTGGATTAAGGGAAAAGCATGGGAAACAGGGAACCTGAGCCAGGAGCTGTTATGGACTAACCACAATTCATTTTGCATACCTCTCTGTACTGCTCAGGGTGGCAGGGAAGGTAGAGAAGCCAGGAATGGAGGAGTGAAGCTCATCCTGGGACAAGGTCTTTGCAGCTACCCAAAAGGAAGAAGCAGGAGAGTGGGGTTGGCCTATTCTCCCAGGTAAATAGCAACAGGATGAGAGGACACAGCCTCAAACTGTGCCAGAGGAGGTCCGGGCAGGCCATCAGGAAGAATTTCTTAGCAGAAAGTTTGGTTGGTCAAGCATTAGAATGGGCTGCCCAGAGGGTGGTGAAGTCACCATCCCTGGAGGTGTTCAAGAAATGACTGGATGTGGCACTCAGGGCTCTGATCTAGTGACAAGGTGGAAATCAGTCAAAGGTTGGACTTGATCCTGTAGTTCTTTTCCAACCTAAATGTTTTCCTTGAAGGGGAAAAGGTTTGGTTTAATTTTTGTCTTTTTTTTTTTTCTTCTCACTATTCAACTCTATTTTAATTTGCAATACGGCAAATTAAATTTCCCCAAGTTCAGTCTGCTTTGTGTTTGACTCTAATTAATGAGTGATCTCCCCTTCTTTTTCTAAACAAGCTTTTACCTCTTGTTTTATCCCACTCTCCCGCTGGGGAAGTTGGAGTGGGAGGATGGCTGAATGGATGGTTGGCAGTCAGCCAAGGTCAACCTCCCAGAGACAAACTCTTCTATTAAGAAAACACTTTTTTTTTACTTTTTTTTTTTTTTTGAGAGGTGAGGGTGGTTTAACAGCAAAAGAGGTTGCCCAGAGAGGCTTTGATGTCCATCTTTGGAGATATTAAAAAACTTAATGGATACAATCATGAGCAACCTGCTCTGCCTGACCTTCATTTGAGCAGGGGTTGGACTCTGATCCTTCCTCTCTCAGCTGGCCTCTGATTCTGTTCTCTCAAGTGCTCCTGTGGTCCAGCAGTGGGAAAGAGACCCATTTTTTTGACATGCACATTCAGTTTGTGTTCATATATGCTGAGTCCATCTTTTTTGCATCATTTATAACCTTTTGTAACAAGATTTTTTTTTAATGCTTTTAGTGCACCACAAGTAGTACACCAAGACCAAATTCTATATAAAAAGTTGAATAAAAATTTTCTCCATGACTCAGAAAAACTGCAGAGTGAGGAGTAACATTTCCTCTCAAACTTTGTGATGCTCAGTTCTTGTTTCAGTTGTGGATTTAGATTTTTTTTATGTTTTGTTTGGGTATTTTTTGGTTAGTTGTTTTCAGTTGGGGCAGAGCGGTTGTTTGCCTGGTTTTTGGGAGATATTTGTTTGGTTTTTTTGTTGTTTTGTGTTTTTTTTTTCTTTTCGCCCACCATATAGTGCTGCTATTGTGTGTATTACTGCATGCTATTACTGTGTATCGCAGCTTTACATGAATTTGCAGCAAGATAAAAAGGGTCAAGGTTGATTCATTGTAAATGGAACTTTTGCCATCTTCATTGAGGCAGATTTGAAGTACAATTAACTTTAAAACTTATGGTGTAGCATGACTGTATTAGATATTAAACAACTAATCTTTCCTCTTACTTATTTTTAATACTTTCTGTTCGTTTACCTATGTGTAGAAATTGCATCAAATGAACATTTGGCAAGGGAAAGAGGTGGGAGGTATTCACATGCTTCTTGTGCCCTCATTACTAGTTGCTTCTGTGACCAAATGTTTGCTGTGTTGATAGTACTCTATGATGCCTTTGTTCAGTCATTCCAGTACATGTAACCAAAGGAAATGTCAAGTGTATGTGTATATTAAGGTATTGGTAATAT
>VZRM01002585.1:427653-506954 GCA_013397955.1 Grantiella picta | reverse complement strand
TATTTATATCTATAAAACTTATATGTCAGCACAAGGACCATGACTTCAAGTTACAAAGCAGAGAAAGGCTGGATCCTCCTCCTTTCATTTCACCGTAGAGAAAAGATTATGTGGTCTTTGTAAGTCTACAAGATGCATAGCCACCCTTTGGCTTCTTTTATGGGAATGTTATCTTAGCTTTTGGTGATAAAAACGTCTTGTCAGTACTTGAACTTGCACACTCATTGATATTTTTCAACACAGCAGTTACCCTGGAGCGGTATCAATGATAAAACCTTACAATATGGTCAAGCATTAAATATTTAATGTAATGTTTTAATCTGTTAGGGGTCAAAACCATTTGGTATCTTTTGCAGGGTCGTGTTTTGTGAGAGTTCTAATCTATCAGGTACTACATGAGATCTCTTTTAAGAAAACCCCAAGCATTTGTAAACAAAAAGCAAGTTAACTACAGGGAGTATATTATGGAATAGATGCTTCTGTAATACCATCAGATAGAGTTTTGTGACATTTAGTTGAATAAAAGGTCATGCGCTGAATATTTCCTTATGATCACTTTTCCTGCTTGCTGGTTGGTTTTGGTTCTTTTGTCTTGTTTTTTTGTTTGTTTGTTTTTGTTTTTTTGTTTGTTTGTTCAGTTTGGTTGGGGTTTGTTTTGTTTTGTTCTGATTTGTTTGTTTTTCCCTTTTCAGTTCATGCTTGGATTTGCCTCTAAGGTGGATATAAATTTCCT
The DNA here is from genome assembly GCA_013397955.1 of Grantiella picta. Classification (NCBI taxonomy): domain Eukaryota; kingdom Metazoa; phylum Chordata; class Aves; order Passeriformes; family Meliphagidae; genus Grantiella; species Grantiella picta. Next base: position 506,221 of record VZRM01002585.1, on the reverse strand, counting down.
TTTTTCATTGCAGCATTTTCATACATCCAAGCATCGAGATCTCTACCTGAAGGCTAAGAAGCAGAGATTTTCTTGATCTGAGCAGCTTCATTCTTTTTAAAAGCTCAGTACTAGTCATACATAAGGAAAAAAGGATATGCTAACACAAAACTGAAAATCTGTGTTTTCTAGTGTATTTATTATTTTTCTAGTGGTTCAGACATTAACAAAAAAGTAGCTTGAGAAACTGAAAATTTGGTAAATTGAATTTATAACTCTACATACCTCTTCTGTATTTGTAGTTTGGATCCTTTTCCTTATTTTGAACCTCTGCAAGACTTTCAGACTCACTTTTTGTGTCCTCACTCAGTATTTTATTCTGTATGACTAATAATTTTTTTGTCTTAATTTGTTTTGTGTGAGTACCCAAATATTATCTAATTGATTTGCTTTATAATGTCTCCAGCCTTTACAAAGTTCATGATACAATTGCAGCATTAGGGGAAAAAAAATCCTTTTCTATGGTGTGAATCAGAGAGAAGCTGCATATTCAAGCTTGTTGATCTCATCAATCTATTTGGCTTGTTCTTTCCATCTTGTAGAGAAGAAAACAGATGATATGTGAAGTTGACAGTGATGTACAGAAAGTAAATTCCCCACCTCACCTTCAGGTTCCTTGTGCAGGTTTCTCAAATGTGTCTCTTTGAATGTGAGTGTTGCAGTGTGTCTGCCTCTTGGAGCTGGGAGCTGCTGCCACGTTTTCTCTGGAGTATATGACTAAATGTACCGCCTGGCTGCTAAGTTTGATGAGAAACACATTATTCTGATTTCATGCCATTATTACCGAATTCTATTTTCACTTATGCATAAAAAATGAAGAGGAAATTATCTGCCCAGATATTATTAGATATAATACTAATACTTATTAATACTACTCGATAAAAGCATTGTTTTTAAAGTCACTTTTATGAAGATTAGGACTTAATTAGCTTGGCATATTTGTGAGCAAGGGGGTTTGAAAACTCTCAAAACTCCTATGGAAATCCAATTGTAACTTTGTAAATTGTAAATTGTAATTGTAAATGCACCTTTAACTTCTCTTACAGCTTCCTACTTAGTAGCCCATTTCTGCTGCATGGCTGTTAGTCTGGTGCTGAATTTGCTTTAAATGTTGTCAAATCCTCCTTCAAAATCTAACCACACTCTTGTCAATGAATTTTCTTTATTTTTCATTAAAAAATTGTTTTCAAAGAACTTCAGAAGGTTTATAACCATGACCTCCTCTGTCCGAATCCATATTTACTGTCATTAATCAAACTGCACTTTGCTGTGGTTTTTTTTACAACATCGCTAAAGGTAATTTCTAAAGTTATTCCTATGTGACAAAAGTTTCCTGCTTTGCACCATTATGTCTTAATGTATTTTCTTTCCTTCTTTCTTAAATATATTCATGATGGTGAGTTCTGAGGTGTCATCTCTTTGACACATAGTCATTTTCCTATATGTCTTTAGAACATAAGATATATGTTAAATAATTCTGCTGGCCATACTTGTGTGATCACTTGCAGTCAGTTACTTGCTGTATCACTGGAATACCTTTCGTCATGAGAAAAGTGCTGGGGAAAAATGTCTGTAACTGCTTCTGAACAAATGTATATAGCTCATGGACAACTCGTACATCACTCTGGAGCACTCTTCTTTATACCCAGGGGTGAAAATACTTCCTTACATTCCAGTTTATTTAGCATTCAGCTGTAGCTCAGTAGAGGAAAAGGAAAAAACCCTTAAGGCTTTGACATGAACACGACACAAATTATTGCCAATTATTAGTATAGAAAAGTATATATTTTTGGAAATGAACATTATGCAAATCCATAATTTTCTGGTATGATTTTGGGATATATTTTGATATCAGTTTATTATATGAAACCACAAATCTGTCTAGATAATTGTATTTTCAACATGCCTATGATAGACTGAGGCTAGAAAAACTAATATAGTGAATAATTCATAAAGTATGAGATTGCAGGAGATAGTTTTTTACTTTACGTCTGCGATGCTTTTTAGAAGAGATCTATTTGAAAAAGATGATTTGAGAGACAAAAATCTCTAGAATTAATTTCTATGATCTTACTACTTAAAATAATTAAGTATTTTGGTGCCAAGTAGTTCGGTGAAAGGCTTTGAAGGGTCTCACTCTCATTTGGTCTGTGATCGGGGTTGTTTGATTTTTTTTAATGGTACTTCCACATTTTTAACTGTTTTTGTAAATTAGCACTGATGAGACTTCATCTGGAACCCCTGTCTCAAACCCAATTATCATGTTAAAGATATCTGATAGGTTTAATACGTTAAAAACAGATTTAAATAGGAATGTCACTGAACAAAAAAAAAAGAGTAACAGAGGATATGTCTGAAATGGTGTCTGTGCTTAAGTCTATGACTTCATGCCATTTCATTTGCTCAGTCAGAACACTCAAATCCAATGTACCTTCGTCTTTTTGACCCCCACAGTTTGGTTCACATCCAGCCTGCCATGGTGGGGGGCCCCAGCTAGCACAACCTGCTCAGGTAGATAATGGTTTTGTGTTTTTTAGCTCAGCAAGATGAACATCGTGTTTAAATACGATTCTTCCTTACTACAGAAAGGAAGACAAAATTTGATGAAAAGGTTGCTAGTTCCCAAGAATTAATTTGGCTGAAAATTTGGAGGGAGGATGCTAATTGCTAATCATGTCAGATCCTAAAATAGACTTTCAGTGAAAATAGTGTTGGGGGATGGGGAGGGGGAATAGATCTTGGCTAGTTTATGGTTGCAGCTACATGACTGAGGAAATTTATTGGGATAATGCAGTTTGGTCCTCTCATTCATTTTATTTAAAATCGAGTACCTTCTGAAAATATTCTTTTTGGCTTTTAACATGTCTTTGTAAAACAGTTCAACATTTCACAATGAATAAACCTAAATGTGAGGCATTTAGTCAGGATCATTATCATCACATCACGAAGTTTCAAAATGATACTGCTGTAGGAGATAAAAGAGTATAAAAGAGCATTATTTGTTTTCTTACAAGCAAGGCATATAAATCAACACAAAGAATTAAATATAATTATTTGCTCTTTCATCAGTACTTCTTGCTTACTCACTGCAAATTGCTTTTGCCTCCAGTCCTATTATTCCACCCTGCTATGGAAATTTATCTTAACTTTTTTTTTGTCACTTCTAGTTCCATCATCAAAAGATTTAATCCCTTTTGGCTCTTCTTTTCTTAAGGCTTTTCTCTTTGGTTTTCATTTTTTTTCATCACTCTAAGATATGACATCTTCCAGAAAATATGTTGCTCTGGACTTCATCCCATAGTCTGGATTTTTATAATTTTAAGATGCAAACCTTTTGCGCCAGTTCTGTAAGAAAATGATGAGAACTCTTGCTCACTGATGTTCACTGAAAAGTGTACATGTAGGTTTCTATGTCCTTCATTGACTGCTATGTTCTATCCTAACAAGCCTGAAAGAAATACTTCGTTAAATTTTGTTGATCCTTCTTCATAAGTTGTACATTTGTTGCTGTGTAGCACATTAATCTCATAATTATATATGTGTAATATTTTATCACGTGAGAGGCTATTCATTTCTGGCTACCTCATATTTTCTTTAAACTTGAGAGCATGCCATATTTCCGTGTGTTGGCTGACCTTGGGAATGAGAATCAAAGTGCCTCTTTTTTTTGTGAATGGCTTAGACTTTCTTGTTCTGGCCCTGCCACCTCAGCCCTGTGTGAATGAGGAGGGTTGGGACAGGGCAGATAGAAGTTAATCTTTTTCTGCTTTGGTAGCTCCTTGCTGAGAGATTTCTATACAGCGGATCAGCATATATTACATTATAAGAGCAGATTTGGGAAAATGTGGCACCTGAATATGGCAATATTTTCATTCTAGATCATTAAATTACCACAGAATGTGCAACAAATGTCTTCTGAATTTCTTTGAAGTCTGAATTTCTTAGGCTTTTTCATGTCCTTTGTGAATTTAGGAAAGCCTCTGTATTAGTGTCTGCTGGGACTGTTGCATACAGCTTCCATTACTGCTGATGGCAACTCACTGCATAAATTCTCATTCATGAGAATGAGGATATGTTTCTTTTCATTATTTTAGCAGGCATCAGTGAAACTTCTTTAAGAAATGTGTTCAGGAAAATTGAGTTCTAGTAATTTAACAAATGAGCATAAGCTTTCATAAATTACATTTAAGATGTTAACATCAAAGTTAACATTCTTGCTGCAAATGTAGTGCCTTTAATTTCTTTTTTCTCCTAGCAAATTGCTGTTCAACTCAGCTTTAATTTATAATAAAAGGATAGTTTTAGCTTTATAGCCTTAAGACATCCACAGAGAGAATAAATTTACCTCTCTTTTGTTCAGCACTAACTGAATTAGTTTGTTAGTGCTTCCCCTTGGATACAGTTGGGAGAACGAATAAGGTGACAGTGAGCTGCACAAAGGCTTGACCTTACTCTTACAAGGTTAAACTAGGTAACATCCTCAGTTTTGAAAGATGGGAATATTTGGTTTCATAGTTTTAATTCCCCTTTAAGCAAGCCTTTCTCTACTGTCTGTACAGGCAGCCTAAGAGGATTAACCATCTTATTTTCACTTCTCCCCTTTTCAAGCTGTGCTTAATCACCAGAATTTCAGGAAGAGTATAGGTGACATTAGCTGACTTTCATATAATTTTCTCTGACATATGAGGGAGCAAAATATGGGTGTTCAGGGTGTTGACTATGAAAAACAGTATTAGAATTGCAATAAAAAAAAACCCTGAAATTAAAATTTTCTAGGAATATATATTTTCAAAAGCTCTTTTACAGAGTGGAAGGCATTTGCTTTGCAAAACTGGTAAGGCAAAAAAGTAAGCACACATATAATCTTTTTATGAAAATTAGAAAGTATAGAAGAGAAGAATATAAGGTACAAAAATATATAACTTTGTTATATGGCTCTATCTTAAGAATGTTGTAGAACAGTGTTTCTGTAGAGGCTGCCTAGTACTGTGGTCCCTAAAAACTTATGAGTAAGTAGTCAGCTGTTAATTCAAATAGAACAATTGATGATTAAACTTAAAATTATTATATTCAGACTAGAATGATGTTTTTTTCACACCAAATGGTATTATGCTGTAAAATTCTGCTTTTATAAAGAAATGCTTGCCATCAGGCAAAAGCAATATTTAATGAGAACTAGAAGTGGTAATTATTATTATCTTCTTCCATCTACCTTATAAACTATTATTTAGGTGTGTATGTGTTTTCACAGGGAATAAATTTTTCCAGATCTTTAGAATTTATAGACCAGTTGTGATTATACCTCTGTCTTTATTCAGCAAAAAATGTTCTAGTGCAAAAGTATCATTAAGGAAACATTAGCATTATAATCTTTCCTTAGACTTTTTTTTCTAATACTGTTGTCATAGAGAAACAAGTGAGGCTGCTGATTTCTTCATTCTTTTAAAGAGGGTTGAAGTAAAAAAAGAAAAAAGTTTGAGTGTTCTGATGTGTCTTGAAGAATAATTTTTGCAGATTTTGTAAAAGGACTTGGAAAGAATGTTTTTTCATTATTAAAAACCTGATATTACTGCAGCGAATTCAGAAATAAAATATAAAATTTGCCAAGGTAGAAGTTATTTGTATCATGAAAGCAGAAATAATTGAATTTTCTTTAGTCAAACCCGCCAGGGCCAATTTTCGTATTGTCAAAAGAGGATAAGAAACAGTATGATTGTAGGTTCTTGAAGGTTGAGTTTAGTCGCTTGTGGTCATCTAAGCTGAGCAATCTCAAAGGACCTGTTTTTCCATAACTCCACACGTGTAATTTTCTGAATGTGCCTCTCAGTGTATCTATTTGAATATCCAGTAGCTGCATGTCCAGCATTTTATGGTCTAGACTGTTTTTTAGTGCTAAAACCAATGTGAGCAGTGTGCAGCTGTGTTTTCTTATTTCTAATCTGAGACTGAAAATTATCTAAAGTGCATGAAAGTGAATTATACAAGATCTGAATAGACCTCCATGTTTCCTGAAATGTTAGAGAATGTGCATTTAGGTGAATCTGGTTTCTTGTATTTGTGTTAGCTTAGGAGATGCAGTCATTATTTTCAGACTAGATTTTGCAGGCTTGTATTCCAGTGATAAGTCCAGACCAAGAAGGTTTTGCAACTAGGAAAGTGTTTCATGACAAAAATGGGTCTATATAATTTGAAGATGTGTTGAGATTTGCAGCTGTTTTGAAATGGGTGTCACTACTCTAAGGAAGTGACTAAAGGCGTTACATTTTGTTCTAATTGCAAAAAGTAGCGCTGGGATGTTTGTTTTTATCTCTAAGTCATTGCAGAAGGAGGGCAGTGGATGAGAGAGGAAGGCTGCAGTCCATGCTCTGGTTACCAGGACTGAAATTAAACTTCCTGAGCTTGAACAAAACACTTACTGTTCAGGGAGGAACAGTAGACAAACAAGTGCAAAATCAGATCTACCCAAGCTTGAAGAAAGTTGGTAAGAGGAAAGAATGGTAAAGTCCAATTAAGGGAGGAGATAGAAGAATCTGAAGAACTCTATGAATTTAAATTTGTACATAGCTGATCAGTAATTACAATCAAGTCATGTTTCCTGAACTGAAGTTGAGTTTATGGAGAGAGGCTTTACTAAACAGCTTCTCTTTGACTGCTGAAGTTGGTGTTTGTGTGGAAAGGGAAGATTATTGAGATTTAGGGCATTTTTACTATGGCGTAGTTCAAAATTTCTCTCCATAAAACATTATCTTGTTGGGTTATCCAACTTCATTAGGTTTAATACAACCTTGTGACAGGCAACTGACAGGACACAAAGGGGAGCTTTTTGACTAAGGGTTTTTCTAAGGCTGTAAGTAAGAAACAAGACTGATAATAACTGTCATCACCTCTTTATTATTATCAAACAGACAGGTCTTGATGGTTATATTTAAAAAGTAGTATGTTCCCATTGCTTTTAGAGGTTCATGACCACTTTTTTCCTAAGGTTTTAAAGATTCGTATTTTTTTAGCAGAAAAAGATTTTAGGATATTTAACTACAAAAACTGCATCCCAGGACTGAGAGCTTTGTCTTCATAAAACAGATCAATAGATTAAAAAGATTTCAAATACAGTCATCACCTAGATCCATCTGAATACTAGAACCATCCTTTAAATTAATAGTTGTCTGTAAAATTACTGTATTAACAATTACTGTAAATAGACCATATGGCTATTCATTTTTCATACTTCTGTGCACTTGCATAGTTTTGTGCTGGTTTGTGTTCTCTCTGTCCAATACTCATTTAATAATTTTTAAAAAATATTTACAAATAGCCATGTTTTGATACTTGTAAAAGATACTGAAATAAAATGACCTGGAACACATTCAGGGATGGGTCATCCACAACTCTGGGCAATCTGTTCCAGTGCCTCACCACAGTCTGAGGAAAGAACTTCATAACATCCAATCCAAAATACTCCTCTTTTAGTTTAAAACTAACATGTGCTTGTTACATGAATCAAAAGAGGGTGAAACTGCCCTGCAAATTTCAGTGTCCTGACACAGTTTAATAGAGTAAATTCATCACTCCCTCCAGGAGGTGGTCAGGGCAATGTTAAAGCCAGCTCATGATAGTTATTGGTCAATGCTAGTCATTAAAATAAGATTCACAAAACCATTTTACTTAGTAAGACCATTGAATGTCAGTTCAACTTTTGAGCTATTTTTTTCCAAAACTAAAGTTTAACAATCCACATATGGCCTTGAATATTCTTATGACAAACATGAGGATGTTCTTCCCAGTGCTCTGTTGCTTGTGGCACAGAGGTTGTTTCGTTATTTTGTCCACTCTTTCTTTCAAGTTAACTAATAAACCTTTCAAATATTCTGGAGTTAAAATCAGGATGTACCCAGCTGCCATCATGGAGAAAGGTAAGGCAGAGAATTGTTATAAGTATTGGGCTTGATATCAGTTCTGAGACGAAGAGCATCGTTAGTGTCACACTGACTGGAACACAATATGTATGTGGAAAGGACTAAGGCATCACCCCTCTCTCCCACCATCCCTGCAAGAAAGGGTTTTTTTACTCCTCTGTTCACCAAATTTCCTTTCATACATGACTAGAAAACTTGTAGAAAGCTGATGCTGCAGCTGTGAAGCTGTATCCAAGTTATAACTTCATGGTCTGTAATGGTACACAAAGAGGGGAAAATCAGATTCAAAGGGTAAAGGTTAATGAATCCTACCCTGCCAGAACTCAGTAACAGCTGCAGGGCTGCAATGGTCTCTTAAGACCTCTCCTGTCTGGATGGGCTGGATGTATTTCTTGTGAGGACTGCCAACAGTAGAACCAGGGCACAAGCAGTGCTATTTCCATCTTCAGTGTTTTTCAAGATTTGTCTGGATAAAACCCTGAGCAATCTGGTTTGTAGTCATAGTTGATCCTCCTTGAATCAGGAAGTTGGACTAGAGTCCACTAAGGTCCCTTTCAACCTAGGTTACTCTGTTATTCACTGATCATTGACAGTAATCATCCTCCACCCTGGAACTCAGAATAATTCTTTCATTATGAGACAGAAGCTGAATTTCAGATGTGGTTTAAAATCATACATGGGAAAAATGTCCTCCTTCATAGAAAGGTTGAATCAAGAGAAGAGCTACCTCAGAATCACTTGAACAAAAAAATGTGCAGGGACACAATTTCTGCAAAATTTCAAGTATACAATGCGGAATTTGTTTAATATATATTTCTGCTATATTTATTTAAAACTCAGTGGAACTTTTAAAAAAACTAATTCGTAATTCTGTTATTTTTCACTAGTACAATTCTTGTTTATGTAAAGGAAATGGTGTTGTTTTGTAGCATAGCTGTATTTTTAATGAGAAAAGCTGATTAAAATCCTAAGTAAATTTAAAACTTATTTACTGAATAAAAATGAAATTATTCAGAAATCAAAGGGAATGAATAAATTTGTATTTCTTTCATCATGAACTGAACTAGGATTAAAAAAAGCTGGCAGAGAAAACTTTCAGTAACACTTTCATGTTAATTCCAAATTTTAACAGAATGTTGATTTTCTTCCAACATGAAATGAGTTTTAACTTTTCATTTTACTTTGTTTAACAAAAAAATCTGCATAACAGAATAGGAGCTTTGTTAAAAAGTTTCATGATTGAAATATTAAATTGAGAAATATAAGCTTCAAAGAAGTGCTCTCTTACCAAATAAAATTTTCAGCAAAATAATTGTTTAGTAAAGAAATAATTTCAGATGTATGCAGCAGTGAAAGTAGGCTGCTCACTCCAAGACACGTTATGGTCACTGAGTAGCAAAAAGCCAATATGAAACTGGAACTCAAACTAGCTCAAAGGCAAGAATTTCATAGTAACTTCTGCAACTTTCTCAGTCAGACATTTCATTTTACATAAACATGTTTTTATTTTGGTTTTATCCATGCTTCTTTTTCTCTGGCACTCAAGTAAGATTAATTATGTTCAAGTCAAACATACATTAGTCACAGTCACCTTTGCCTAATGCCTTCGTTGGTGGCATACAGCTCTCCAGTGCTGCCCTCACACAGTGAGAAGTGTAGTGCCCTGCAGAGACAGGTACGTGATCTGAAAGCAGGTGCTGTGAAGACAGTGAAATTTTGCAGAATATGGTTTAGTCTTCTTTTTCTTCAACATGGTTCTTTGATTTAACATTTTCCTTGTATGGCTGCAGAACCGCCTTTAGTGAACACCAAGGTGCAGAAGACATTTAAAATTATTCTCGTGCCTTAAGAGTAATCCCCTCCTAGAAAAACAGTAACTATAGCAGTACTATAAGTGTTTTCCTAATGGGAGTGTTTGTAAGCAAAAATAGTTTTACAGTGTGCTGTAGCATATGAATTTCTATATTTCAACAGTATTACTTACATGAATAAAGACAAAAGGATAAAGGAAATGTAGTCCCTCTGCCTGAAAAAATAATGTGATATCTTCAGATACCTTCTGAGGTACCCCAGAATATTTTCTCCTTATGTTTGTGAGAGTATATCCAAATGCATTGCTGAAAAAGCAATTACTGGGATACAGTTTTAGAGGGCAGTTGAATTTCTTAATTCAGAATGAATTTGGGATGTGTGCTACCATCAAATCCTAAGGAAAAGAACCCCTACACAATATTTTTAAATCTATGGAATGTATCATGGTGAATTTTGAATTGGTTTTGTGTTTGCCATATAACACCAAGACCAAAATAGGTAGCTGGTGAGCAGATTTAACTATTGCCTTTTCCTTTTCCATGTCCAGTGAATGGAATATTCCACAATGTTATGACAAAGGTCATACTATAAACTTAGAGCCCTAAAAATTGCTGTGTACCATTGGAGGGGACAAATGAAATAAAGCAGATGTAGTTCTGAGAGGCTGCAGAGAATATTAGCACATTCTGATACCCCTATTTTTGCTTTATGCAATTCTAAATGACATAAGGAAAACCATCAATGAAACCAGCCAAACAAAATGTATTCACTGGGGAGGAGAAGGAAAGAAATGTGTCTCTGAGTTCTACAGAAAGTGAAGAATACGAAGGTAGAGACACAAGCAGGATTGAGAAGTGAGGGCAGGAATTTACCCTCTGCCTCTTGAAATTCAATTCTTGAACTGAAAAATTGAAAAATGGAAAACAAATTTTGGAAATATGAATCAGAATTCTTCTTCAAGTTGCTGTTGGATTTCAAGCTACAACTGAATATTCAGAAAATGAATCAAAATAATATTTTAATTTCAACAGTTTCTATGTACATCTCATAAATGTTTGAAGGAAAGCAGAGTATGGCAGTTGTTTGTACCAAAACTGGCACTTGTTTACTTCATTAAATTTGTTGATAATAGTGCAAACTTGAATGATTGAAACTGCAATTAAAATCTCATCACATATATTTTGCCATAGGAGAGTAGTATTACAGTATTTTTTTAAATATAAAAAGCAAATTCAAGTTTTTATTATAGATATGTGAAGGTATTATATTAATAAATACAAGAGAAATAAGATACATAAATGTTATTTATAAGTGTTGCAGTAAGGGAGATATTAAAGGAAAAATGTCTAAGTTCAAGAGCAGTACAGTTTTAAAATCAGTATGTGCCAGGATTCTGTTGGTAAAGCTTCTTTACAAATTTATAGATATACTATTAGTTTTTATGACTTCTTTAATTCTGAAAAGAACTTCCGGTGTCTGATGAATTTACTGAAATTATCAGAATAACATTTTTAAATGTCATGGTATTATTGATGTGGGGTCTCCAAGAATGATTGAAAGACTTAAAAGGAAGATTATCTCCATAAATTTAACAGAGCCAAAGAATAACAATATTTTCTTCCATTTCTTCCTGCCTGATGGTTTTCTTCCCTTTTTAATGTTGTTTCTAAGGAATTTTTATTATGCTTTCTTCTTGTCAGGAAATAAAGCAGAGGAAGGGAGAAGAGAGAAACCAAAATTTAGGTGTCTGTAAGGACAAGTTTTAAAAAGTGAGTGAAATGTCTCTTGAGACTCTAGATCTCAGTTATTGAAATATCCTAATCAAACAGGCTTTAAATGGTGTGGTTACTAAAAAGAGCTGCATCTATTTAGACTCATTCAATGTGCGTTTTTAGTGTATCATTCTTGGCATTCAGTGCAACATTGATTCGCTACCTTGCAGAGTTGTCATTTTTATTGTGTACTTGCCGCATTTTTATTTCCCCTGAAAATTATGGATTTCTAGTCTCTTAACACCATCCTAACAACTTTTACTTATTGCTGGAAGCAATAGTATCTGGAAGCATAGCTAGTGGGCAGGATGGCTCTTATACAATACATTGGGGTGAGAAATTGCTTTATAGTAGGTTAGAAAATTCTCTACTCTTACCTTTAAAATGTTTTTCTTTAAATCTTATTCATTGCCAAATACTGTATGATTAGTTGTTGAAGTACGTTGTACAGAAACACATTGTCTGAATGAAACATAAAATAATTAATAATTTTTTACTTTTGTTATCTTGGAAGAAAAATAAACAGCAAATAGCACAAAGTATGTAATTGCATTTATTTTGAGGGGAGAAAAACAATGTAATGGAACTCCTCATGATCCTGTCTATTCACATCCATCTCCCAGTCACAGACTTTTTCACCATTTAAAGAGTATGAAGTGTGCATGTCTATAGTAGAGGAGTGTTTTGGTGTTTATTTCTGGAAGAGAGGAGAGAAATGTGTAGCACTTTCTTTCCTTCTTTGAAAACTTTTCCTTGATGTAAACTGGCATATACCAAGCCAATAACTTGTGGGAGAACACAGAGAAGGAAAATGAAAAAGAAATTTCAAAGCTTCATTTCTCAACCTGCTCAACTTTCAAACAAGAACAGGCAAAATAAAAATAATTTGCATGTTTGTCAAGCCTGCATGCATTTGAAAACTTGTGTAGATAGAAATTCTGTTACAAGGTTGGCTTTCCTTTCTTTCCAGTTGACCATGACAGAGGTTGTTTTGGGGTTTTTTTCAGGATCTACAGTATAACTTTTACACTGATAGATACCCTTTCTAAATTCTTTTTGAATAATGCTGAAATCCCAAGATTCTAAGCAATCAGAGTGTTTTAGTACAATGGTTTGTGGTGCTAAATCTATTAGTGTAAGTTCAGAAATAATCAGAATGTGGACCTTAAAACAATAAAAGTAAATATTAGTCAAATAGCCTCAAACCTTGTAAATGGTTCCTTTGTTCACTTGCAGAAAACAGCTTTAAACTTCTTTTCCAGATAGGCAAGTTTATTAACCTCTTTTTAAGAATTACTCTTTTAAAAATAACATGATTAGAGTAATTTTTCCTAGCATTTACCATTATTTCTGTTCATATCTGATATATTAATGTATGGAATTTATTCATATTTTTAATACATATTTGGAAAAAAAGTACCTCTTCTTTACCAATTGACCGAGTTGTTAAAATTCCTCCTGAAAATAGGTTTTCTAACATTCCCTTGTAATTCATTTGCTTTGAAATGCTTTCAGTTTCTGAGCTGTTATTTTATGTTTTCAATAGCAGAATGGAAATTTTCCAGGATGGAAAGCTTCTTTCTGTCTCTCCCCTCACAGTTCCTCCTCTCCAATATAGGTGTTCTTTCATTTTTTTCTACCTGACAAGTTTTCTGTGTGGTAATTCTTCTGTTCTCAAACGTATTTTTATAAATCTGTGCTGAAATGTCTTTCAGTTAAAAACTTAAATCATCTTGAAAAAGAGATTGTCTTCTGACAATAGGTTTCAGAGTTCTTCTTGGCCTGTAAAACCTGTGGCTCTGAGAAGGTCGTTTGAGATTCTGGAATATGATGTGCAAGCTATTATTCTGTAGATTTTACATCACTTCTTCCTCCAGTAGAACTTCGTATGTCCCATGTTGGCAGCTACCAGCTACATTCAGTTTGTAATTGAGTTTTTCTGTTTAATAGACTAAAAACTTTTATGTGGATCAGCAGATATTTTGCCATATCTCATTCTGTATCAGATGAAAAGCTCCTGTATCACTTTTGCACTCCCAGGGTAAAATACTACTTTTAAGGTTCTTCAAGAATCAGTTCCTAATTTCCCTCTTTGGATACTTCTGGCTTAAAAGATTAATATTTCAACTTTGAGAAATGGGCTGGTACTTTACCTCATGTGTAAGAAATAGCTGACAAAAAATTGTAACATAAAACTTTGCAATAATGATATAAATGGACTGACAATAACAAGCATTAAGCAATCAGTGATGCTCTAATTCTTCCCTGACATGCTGGCTAACTTTAATTATTGACTGAATTTTAATAAGGAGGCATGTGCTATTGATCTGTGCAGTGACAAAGCCTGAAAACTCATGGGTGTAAAAGAAATAAGGATGATGATCTAATATTTACTTTGATTTATAATCCTTCTTATTAATGGATTCTGTATTGCAATACTGCCTTATTTTCTGAGATTTAATTATGCATGTCGTCATATTCTTTCATTTTGATTGTCATAGCAGAGCTTTTCTATATTTTCTGAGAAAAGATGCAAACTATGTTTTTCTCTGGAGATGAGCTTGAACCTGGTTTAAATTTTCCCAGTCCATCTTGTTCACCTTAAGCATGATTGATGTATGAACTCAGGCAATTGGGAAAACTGGTGCTCAAAATGGAATTCATTTGGGATTTCATTAATTGTTAAATACACTGAAATTGCTGTAATTTCCTTTAAATTTTCTGACAGCTATTTTCCGAGAGTAATCTATTAATTAATGTTTACAGTCAGTAATTTAGACTATGCTATTAAGCACCTTCGGCTCAGTACTACTGCTTCTGTCACAAATTCCATACGTTTTCATGCTCTACTTTACTTTCTTGAGCTGTTTTCAATTCACATATACATGGAGTTAATTCAGGAGCCTCAGGTAGCTGTTCCTTAGGAACTCTCTGGTGATGATTTTCGATTGCATTGCAAACTTTTGAGTCACTCATAGGTCCATTCTGCCTTTGACACAGATATCTGTGAGCTCTGCCTTGGCTCTTTTGAACCCATCCAGGTTTAACCTGCTATAATCATCTCCAGTTATTCTGAATATCTGGTGTGATTATCAGAGCTAGCCAACAGTTTGCCTCTGCCCATGTCTCATTCTGTTCAGTTGTCAGTAATCTGATCACCTGCCAAATGGAGTCCATAATTTCTATACTAACTGTCATGGATGAATGTTTCTTAGCTTGCAATATCTTTTAAGGCTGACAAATCCAATACCAAGATTTGTGTAGTGCTTAACAATAAAATGATGAAACCTTGCCTATTCATCAAGCCTGTGGCTCCGCTAGCACATTCCATGACTGCAATTTGGCATCTTTATCTCCAGTCAGAAACTGAACATCCACTGCAAATACCACAGTGAAAACTGGAAGGTTGTATTAACTTTTCCATGTTCCTTGTTGGAGAGAAAAACTTGTCTTCTATGTTCTTGAATATCCTATTGACATCTCCAAAACAAAACCAAATAAAAACCCTGTCCTGCTCATTATACATGGGCTGTTGGAGCACATTTTTCCAAGTGCAATTGGAACTTGGAATTGAATTGAACTGACTTTTTCACTGCAATTGACTTTTCAGCATCTCCAATCCTGTCTCCAGTTCATTTTCATGTTGGGAAATATAATTTTAAGCCTGGTACAGTATAGGCAAGCTTTTCATCTCTGGGGATCCAAAGCTCTTATATTCCTTGATAACATTTAAGAATAGCATAAATCAACTTGATATAGCTTTGTCTGGCCGACATAAATTTTCATCATTGGCCTTTGGCCAACATAAGCAGTTTTGTTTGAAGGTGTTAAGAAGGTAAATGCATATGTAATATAGGACAGGTGATTAATCCTGATCCCTGCTTGGGTTCTTTAAATACAATCTCTCTGCAAGAGGTAACAATGGATGCTAGGAAACCATTGGGTATTCTTGGGGTAAAAAACATTCAGCATTTAATCATTTGATTACAGAACTATTTTTTTCAAGACTGTTAGCTGGCAGAGTTCTACCCAGCTTTTTAAGTACTGGAGTGGACATTTGTGTTAGCATCTATCCAAAAAACCCCAGGATACTCTGAAAGCATCTATAGTTGAAAGGAAGTTGATCCATTGAAATCCAAGTGTTTGGAATCATTCCAAAACTATTTTTATATCTCTAAGCTTGTTGGGAGTAGGAAGCATTACGGTATGTGGGATAAAGAGTTGATGAACAACACATCTGTGTTCTGAGGATGCACCATTGCTTTCAGAGTACCAGTATCCTGACAAAAATATTCATATGTGACCAGAAGTCTACATACCTTCATAATATCTTCAGACTCAGGGAATGGAAAATCAGTAACCATGTTTGGTTTCCTGATTGGCTGGTTTTGTTGGATTCTACACTCCCAATATTAATTTAGAACTGTTGGATGCTGGGGAAAGAGTAGGGCAGGCTGGTAATATGCCTCAACAATGAGGCAGCTGAATTCAACCTAGTCAGATATTTTAAAATTCCCTCCACCCCTCTTCCAGTCTGTCTGTCAGCAGAGTGGCCAGTGATTCATTTCCATTCATCTTTCTTGTTTTTTGCCATGATATAGTCATTTATTGAATACTGACTGATCCAACCGTCATCAGAGACTCAAAAAAACCCCATCTTCTAATGTTACTGTTAACATAAATAATTATCATCAGCTGACAAAATCCTGCAACTTTATACTTACTAATAACCCACCATAAAGGTGAAGGGTGTCTGTAGTCAATCTCAGCAGTGCTGCAAATTTTAATTCTTTCTATGCTGTTGTTCCATCTTTCTATTTCCATTCTCTACCATAACCCTATTGCTGCTGATCTGGTTTGACACCTCAGCAACAAAGAGATGAAAGCTGACAGTGAGCCCAAGCTGCATATAAATGATTGTACCTATAACACTGATAATTTGTTGATTGTGTGGAGTCATTACTATCAAAATAATTTTTCCCAGTCTTCTCATAATGTATTTACTCTTAGTTTGAAACATTAAACTTTATTAAACAGACGGTGGCTTGTGCTGTTTGTCTGCTAGTATGTTAAAGTCCTCTGAGTGATGTTAAGCTCTTAACTCGGCTCACCAGCAGCCTCCAGGTAAATCAGAAGCCTTTTTTCATGTGATCCTCACACCTCTAGGAATTTACAGTAGCTAAGTTGTGAGGTTTGAAATGAAGGGAGGTTTACATGCACTGTAGACTAGGATGGGGTGTCAAGCTCAGTAATTATCCTTTGAACTTGATGTCCTGGTGTGCACAAAACTTCAAAAATTATAGTAAATCAAGTGCAGAAGTGCCTGCAGCATTGCTTTTTGTCTAGGGAGTGACGAGATGGCTCCTTTAATTTCAGGGTCATATTTCTAAGTGGCTACTGAACTGTCAGAAGCCACCAAGCCATGAAATGTGAAAGATCCTGTGGCTGGTTCATGGAACTACACTCACATCAGAGTCTTTAATTCTGGATATTATGTTCTTCAGCTTGGCACTTAGTGCTCTGCTGCTACGAACTCTAATCTCTGTGCCAGGACTCTCTCATATTTCCTTTCTGCAAGGAATGCTAAAGCACATACAGTAATTACCTAAACATTTCTAGGTCATAAATCACAGCATTTTAAAGCTACTTTAGGGTTGTAGTTTGATATAGTACTGAAAGAATTAAAATATTACATAATATCATCTTGCAAAACCCAGGAGGTAAAATTTCAAATGTTATAAAAATATGTATTAGAACATTAATTTGCATCTTCAATGTGATAAGTAAAAAAATCATGATTCTTTTCTAAACGAGGTCATCTGCTTTAAAACACTGATAGTTTTTTGCTTGATTTCATCTGTCATGACAATTACTACCACATTAAGGCCAAATTCTGGCCACTTAAACTGTTTCCTTTTAAGCCAATATTTGAGCTGAAGAAAATGTTTGAAATATTTTCTATAATTTGATTCTCCAGTGCTTATTATAATTGTATTATTTTATACAGAGAACTGAAGGCTTTGTAGTCCCTCTGGAAGCTGCTGAGAAGCAGATGAGGATTTTACAGTTAATGCCTAAAGTCTGAATATTACTCACCTTCCTTGGCTGAGGTTTTAAATGGTGCTTTTCATTTCACTTGAAAATCTTAAATGCTGTTAAAATTCTGGGTACTTGAGCTTTTAGCAGCACATGGTGATTTTAAGTGGGACTTAATCACTATATTTATATATTGTGATTTACATAATATATGTTAAAATGCAAATACGATCTTTGTAAGTGCTCTTGCATTTAGCAAAGTAATTGTTAGTCTAACTTGTAGTGTTGAACATGGGGAGATTTTGACTTTTCCAAGCCATTGTAGTGAAAGGCAGCAAAAACTGATCCCCTGAAACCTATCAAAGAAATAATGAGAGAGAAAAATATTGTTAAATGGATTTTTAAAATTATTTGTATTTTTTTTTCCTAAAGTAACTGGAAGAAAGAGCCTGTTTTATTGTCTTATTGGCAGAAAAGCTTTTAAAGAATTAAGTGTGTTCATGGGGAAAAACGTTTGCTAATGAAAAATATAAAAATGAACAACTACTAAATTTTAGTTTCAGTGTTTTATAAATAACATGTAAAGAAAGCAAAGATCCCCATCTAGGGTACTGGAAAATCAGCGACCTTTTTCCCATGGATTTTCTGCAACAGTTTTTGAAAGACAAGACTTTAAAATCTAACCTGGTAATTTCTGATAAGATGTTATAGAATTCTATATTTACCATTCTAATATACTTGCTAATTTTATTTCAAAATGTTTTCTTCTTAAAGAGCAGATGATGAGATTCAGTTTTCAAAATAAACCAGACTTGATAATGTGCAGGTGCTTAAATGTAGAAAACATTCATATGCTTAAATAATATTTTCATTGTTACAATTTTTGACATTCTGTTCTATTATTGAATAGTGATAATATATTTTTAGATAAAAAGTGCTTTATGCTGACTTTTTTTCTTTGATTTTTTTCTTAATATAGTCACTTAAGCATATTTAACTTAATGGAATTCATGTGCAATGCAATTTTGCAAATATATTAATTCTGCTTCATTGAAAGCAGAATACAACTAAACTAACAAATAACAAAGTAATAATAGAGGAACAATAGAGGCAAAAAATAATAAAGAAACAATAGAGTAATAAAAATTTAGCATCAACCATGAGAAACATAAGCCTAATGATCTCTGATTTTATTATTCTTTCTAAAAAATAACTAAAATTCTGGTAGCAAAATTCGTTCCACAAATTACTTATCCCCTTCTCCATGAAGTTGGAATACACGTGTTGTTTTTATAGTGTTGTCTGACAATAGGAATGCTGCTAACAAACCTCACTTACAGTGTACCAAAGGAACTATCAGAAACAAAAATAGCCTCCAAGAATTTATAATTCAGATTCACACGTAAGATGCATTTGAAACAGAAATCCACACACTTTTGTCAGTTATCAAAATCCTTGTTAAAATGAGGATCATAAGTTATACATGGAAAATTATTTTTTACCATTTGATAATGAAAATATGCATTTGTGATCTACAAAAATGTAAATTTTTATTTGCATTTGCCTTTATCAAAAGCACATGGAAAAAATGCACATACAAAACATATAATACATGTATAAAACATATATTCGCTGTTCAGAACATGTATAAAACATATATTCACTGTTCAGAATAATTTATTGTGTTGTGATTTAAAATAGATATCATTCTTATGTCCTTGTGAAACTTTAAATTCACTCTTCCCTTCTAATTCTGTACCATTCCCCTGCATATTTGTTTCTGTCCAGGTTTCTTGCCTTTCCTTTGTCCTGTTTTCACACCTTTGAGACTTCTTTCCTCAAATTATATACTGCACATGATTCCGAAGGGGTTGTGACTCCACTTGCTGTTACATGCAAATAAATTCAAAAGTTTAAACATGTAAACCCATTGAAGTATAACTACAATATATGGGGGTTGCTTGAAATCACTTTACTTTGTTATCAAATCAAATGCATGTACATTTTTTGCTAGCAGTGGAGGGAATATATTTATAAAATATTTGGTGTAATTTATATGGCCTCACCTTCAGAAGGAGAAAAACAAAAAGGAAATGACCAATCAGACATGCATTTATCTGTGCACAATGCAGGGCTGATGTCAATTTGTTTCTAAACAATTGTCTAATACTTGCAAAGTTTTGAGTGTATGTTGTACCCATGTTCTAGTCCACATTCAAAACAAACAGAGGAGGAAGATTAAGGAGTGTTAGCCAGCAACTGGCAAATTTTAAATTTCATCTGTTGGAAGTTTCAACAATAATACCTGAAAAAAAAAACATACAGAGACTTGTTTTTCATGATTCAACGTGCTCGGGATGCCTAAGCCAGCTCCAGGATGCTGGCCTACATGCGTGTGGACTCTTCCAGAGATGCCAGCTCCAGTTCAACATAGTTTGATTTCTGCCCCCCCAAGTTATAAATATACTAAAAGTTTCTCTGAGGAAGACTTTTTGATTCATGTTTTAGAGCTCAGTTGGTCAATACTAGTTTAAAGTCAAGAGGAAAAAGCAATGAGTTATTGATTAGGCTGGAGGATGGTGCTCAGTCATGGTTTCCTTAGCAGTTTTGTTAATCCACTTTATATTTCTTAAAAAGTGTTAAAATAAGCAAAACTTTTTTTATTTTTTTGACACCTCAATTATGAATAACAAGGCTACAAACATATGATAAACATAGAAATACTTGAAATAAAAGATGAGACACATCATTCTTCTGAACTGGCTATGGCTTAATCAATGGTAAATAGAAGAAAACATAAATTAATGCAGTTAAAGGGCTCTGTGGTGTGTGTGAAGGGATAAGACGCAATCTGAATTCCACTCAGTATGCCATGTTAATTAAGGAAAAAACAGATTTTATTGATAACCAAACCAGAACTGGGATTTTTATAATGTGCAGAGAGAAAGAGGTGGGAAAAATATTTTTGTAAAGTATGTTAGTATTTATTCTGTAAAATAGATGTTGCACTGTAGGTGGAAAGAGTCCGTCTTTAATCACAGAAAGCAGATGATACTTGGTTCTGCAGCACAAGTACTAACACACATTATGCTCAGATGTCTAAGAGCCCATTATTGGAAAGGTATCATGACATTGCTTAAAAATAATCTCTCTGATTTATTCCCTCTCTGTTTCTGGAGTGAATACATAGTGTTCGCAATTAGATTGAATGAGGGTGCAAGGAGGAGGGGAAGGACAACCCAGGAAATGTAGAAGAGATTAAATGGAAACAATCAAAAATTAATAGAATATGCTTGTATGGAGGTTTTCTTAACATATGTTATTGGCTTCTTCAATAGCTTGTTATCCATTCAGAAAAAATATTGCCAGAATATGAAAAATTAACCTAAAATGAATAGGTCTTATTAAAGCAAATCTAGATATAAACAAAATTTTGAGATAGGCTGCTTTCAAAACATATGAATGAATCCCCCCCTTCTTTTTAATCTGAAAATCTTAGTTCTGGTTTTATTTTTTGAAGGTACTCCTTAGTCATCTCATTTGCAGATATATGTTAATTACACTATTTATTAAGTATAAAGGAAGTTATTATAGGGTGTGCTTTTTAGATCTACTTGTATAGGCCTCACTTGTATTCCAGACAGGGCTGTGTATATTTCAATATTGAATGTCTCTCAGAAAAGTCAAAGGTCTGTGGAAAGAAATTGCAGTAATAAAAATGCAAGTCATTAAATACAGTTACTGCTATAAATGGAGACTGCCTTCATAAAGTAAACCTAATGCTCTAATACTCCCAATACTGCATCTTCCCTGTTTATATTTCCCATATTAATTATATGATGGGAATTATCAATCTGAACTTTTTTAGGAAATGGTCTCCACCATTACATCAACATAATGGAGGAAACAAACAAAAATCCTTTGCATATTTTAGTTATTTTTCAATATTTCTACACAAAATTTGACCTTAAAATAACACTACCCTTAGTCATCTGAAAATTATTCCTATTTGCCTTACTGTGTTTGTTTTTTCCTCTTGTTTCTTAGGGCTAGTAAAAAGTCTAACCATATATTAAAAAAAGGTTATTTAGATTCAGATGGCAATTTAAGTGGTAACATGATGTATTTTCTATATCTTTTTTTAGAGATGAAAATTATTTAGTGAACTTGTTTCGTTTACTTGCAGTAGGAAAACAAAGGAGTTTTGGGAGAGGGCTGAAAGTAACTAATACCATTGTTGTCTTTGTACAGTAAAATTTGTTGTTTCCTAAAAATTTTTATATAATCCTTAAATGAGACTCAGTCAGGTTCTTCTTCAGTATGCTAGGCTGTTTTCTTACTTTGAATACTCATAATATTACTTTTGGGAATGGTATTAAATGTGTTAATTATATTTTTTAAAAATATTGCTCTTTCTAATAATCTCTAAGCTATATGCTTATTTTATACTTCAACAGCCCCAATTAAAAAAAATGCTGCTAATGAGGTTGATTTGAGCTGACTGTTAGAGAAAAGTCTGGTAAAGCAATTTTTGTAACTGGGGTTAGAATTAGGAACCATAAGAGAAATATTACTGGCATTTATCCTGACTGTTACCTGGTCATTGCCCAATGAATGAACTGTGAAAGCAATTAAAAAGTGATTTAAACTCACAGTTTCTGTTCTTTTTTCACAGTAGCAATCTAATAACAAATTGAGTGGTTAGGGAAAACCTGGAATGCAGAACAGATTCTTAACTTCTTTCAGATGGCCAGGATTGAATCTTTATTTTTTTCCTCAGTAGTATAAAGTCTGTATATTTACTGTGGGGCTTCCAGCTTTTTCCTCTTTCCTTACTCCATATGCATATCCTTTTAGCCCATTGAATAGCTGTGAAAATATTCTTTTTGGTGGTACATCTATAATTAAAATGTGGATGTAACAGATACACATTTAGTTTATTACTAAGTATCTTATACTTCTGATTATGTAGTTTCAATTATTGGTATCTGAAGCATTGAAGCCAGGAAAGAGCAAAACAAATGTGACATTTTCCTGCAGTAACATCTTGAACACAAAGATAAAAACTGAATGCTTAACATTCTACAAAACTTCCAGATAGACCCTTTATTAATTGGTCCCTGGATGTTTGGATTATCAATGCTTTCAATTTGGATGAGACAGCTGCTATTGTAACTCATTCTGCTCCTTTCAGAGTAATGATCAGGAAAGTCTTCTGCCTTTATTCTGAGACCCACCCATAATTTTCAATTCATGTCAAATTGGATGGAAAATTAAATTTTTTGATCTATTCATGGAAGAAAGTAATTTAAGTTGCTAGAGTTTGATCACATCACATATTCTACTGTGTCTTATGGCATTGTTTGACAAGGAGAATCTAAATTGGCTTACCAGTAGTAAGAACCCAATGTAAATTTTTTATTTTGAGGCTTTTGTGGATGTTAGAATAGCTAAAATTCGAACAAAGTAGTACAGACAGTGTACGTCACAGTGATTTGGAGATTTTCTGATTCAGATTTTGTTAGATGTGTACAATAGTTCAATATCTCCATTCTCTTTGATTCTTCTATATTGTTTTTCACGTGAACACATTCAAACACTTTCCAAAAACATACTAAATTATACTAGTGTCTATTCCATAGAAAAGTTAGCTTTTATTTGTAATGGTTTCCTTTTTTAAAGTTTATTAAAATAATCAGATTTTTTTTGAAAATAATTTTCTGGGAGTTCATGAAAATGTCATATTACGTCAAGAAATTTTGGAGACCATACTAATTTGATAAAGCCTCTTCATAGCTGAAAGATTTCAGTTAGTATAGATCTTCTGTGAAATCTTCATACTCTTTGAAATTAATGGAGTGAGGTTAAGGTCACAGCTCTGTTCCTTGCAGAACACTTGAAAAATTAATGGCATTCATTCATCTGGAAAACATGGTCATTTTATGTAAGTCAAACACAACATAAATTCCTAATAAAACAACTAAGAAGTTATAGTGAGATTAAACCAGTCCAATGTAGACCTGTCTTTAATAAGTTCATATAAATTTTTTATGATGTTATGTCTAAAAAATACACAGTTTTTCCTGAAAAGTATACAACTGGGGTGGTAAATAGGCTGTATGGAAGCAAACCTCAATATGAAATACTCTTTGTGGCCTATTTCCTCACCTGTAAATTGGAGATGCTAATCCTTCTTTCTCTCTTATTTACCTAATTTCTTTAGACTATCCAGGATTGACTCTTACTGTTAAAACATTCTGATTTTTCTGCGACTCTAGTATAACTTGCATACTTTAAAATATTTTATTAGGAAAGATTTACTTCATAAAACTTATTTTTTGTGTGTCTTACTATTTATCAAATCTGCAGTTTTATTAGAGAAGTTGTCACCAAACACTACATGAAAATAATAATGCCTTGTTGGGGCAGTGGTGCTGCTATGAAATCCCCCACAAAAAATTAAAATTACAGAATTCTTATGTAAGAATAGCAGCTTTAAAATGTCTATTCCTGAAATATCTAACTATGAAGGGAAGTATTTAATGAATTTACCTTAGTTTCTTTTTTTTTTCCATTTTTATCCCTGGACATGGGTTTGATTTTGACTCTTAGAACAGTGTACCTCTGTTGGTTTTCACTTCTTCTTTACATGAACCTGTTAAAGTTCTTTTCGTAATTTTTAAGTTAACACAATTCTATAGCATGCCATTTATTCCTGCTGCCATGCAGGCTCTTCCAATTTTCTTCCAACACTGTAAGAAAGATGTCAACTACTTTGAATAGTAATCTTTTTATTGCTTTTTTTTCCTCTAACTTCTGAAAAAGGAAAACACTTTTTCAAATTGCTGGCTTCAAAGTACAGTTTAACTTGTACAATGAATGTAACTGTACTATGAAAAAATTTCCATCTGAAAGACTGGTTTTCACTCACAGAATTGTGGTTTAACCAGGCTTCCAGCCAAACAATTATTTTAGGTTTATATGTATTATATATCAGTATTCTCTAAAGAGATGTCATTAAAGCCTGGTAATTGTTGGTCTTTTCAAAAGAACATGTAGTTATGAATAAATGCTTTAGCATTAATTTTTGAGGAAAAAGCTCAGGGACTTAGTTGTGTGGATTTCATTAATGGCATTTGAACAAGGAAAACTCCCTATGCTTTGCATTGTAAACAACTTTTTGTGTGATTGCAGTTTAATTAGTAGTATTGCTCCCTCCTCTGAGCTAGATAATGCAAAACTTGGAAGAAGATCATTCCCTGTTGTATGTGGTGCACACTTTGCCATGCCAGAGACATGTTGGAATGTCACAGGTGAGAAAAGCATTAGGCTGGGAGCTGGGGAATCAAACAATAAATAAACAAAAGTCGTGCTCTTTGTTGTCAGAACAGATGGTGCTTCCACAAATTTGGGGCATAATAGGGGAAGGTCCTACTGAAATAGCATGGCCTTGGCTCGTGGCCCTTGATTGTTTTCCCTGGTGTCTCTATCAGGCATCCAAGGTTCAGGAACAGCTGTTTTGCACAGATTGCAGCAAATTTGATGCCTGTCTCTCAGTCCAGGAGAAATGTTGTGAGTGTTGTTGAGGAGTTAGGCTGCTCCAGAAGTGTCATAAGCAAAACATGCCCTGTGGTCCAGGGCACATCACCGTGAGTTAGGTCTTCTTATTAGTGTATTGTTAAACCACCTTTAGCCATTTCTGTCCTTTTAAGTAGAGGTGCTGTTCTGTTAAAATTTTCTCAGGAGTTTGGATGTAGATCATTTAAGATTAATGTTTGTTCTTGACGTTAATCTCTATAGATTAATTCCTATTAAAAGGACAAAAATAGAAGAAGTAGAAATGCCTCCTTCGGATAATTGTGCCAGTGTAGAGCATTAAAAATCATCACTAACTGCACATTTTCCTGTTCTGTTCTTGTTTCTCATTTCATACTGAAGGGAATCTGAGAAGAGTTTTGAACAAGAAAAGAGTGTGACAGGACCATAGCAACATAAGACACATAAATGTATTTAAGGAAATTTAGTATGAGACCAACTAAGTTTTACATAAAGGAGATTTATGTGGGACCTTAGAGTACAGACTGGATGTGTTTTTACTTTAAGGTCTTCAGTTAAAATTGTAGAGTTGCATGTGCATAAAAAGGGTTTTGACAAATACATATTTTAGAATAGCCATTGAATTGAATCTATTCTAGGAAGTTTGGGAAAAAAAATAGTACATTATATCCACTTGTACTTGCCAATACATTCTAATTTGCAGTTGATATTTTTTTCATACTAAATTTTACAGTTTGTTATCAACCAACCTCACCAAGTTGTCTCACATGAAATGTGAAACACAAATAATACTCCTTCCTCACAAGATCACACTGTCCCACCTTAAGACACTTGTGTTACCATGAACATGTCTAACTTGTTCAGAAAGACCTCTAATGATTGTGGTTCTGCAGGCTGTAGAACTTGGGAGTTCAGTTTTTTTCCAACTATCTGATCATACCAGCAAATACTTCTCAAATTATCAAAGAAAAAAAGGCCATGCTGTAAGAAATATTTTATCTGTTGATAATGTAGAAGAATGAATGACATTTATGCTATAGTCTAAGCCGGGGGAAAAAAAAAGAAAAGGGAAAATTAAAACTAGAACTCCCTGAAAATGAGAAATGGCTGGAATGTACTGTCACCTCATGGTCATAGTCTCATAGTCATTGCTAACATTTTGTGCCTGGAAGCATTTATATTGCTTGTAATCTGTTTTTCAGAACTCACTTGTTCTCACTTGTTCTATGGTTGGCTGCCTCCTAAGTTGTGAGGGATTTTGATCAACTTCCACACAATCTTCCAATTCTGTGCTTGACTAGGAAGGCTTTCTAGGGCATCTCTTCCTGGTGGTTCTGTGCTAAGACAGTTGTATGAAATTTAATTTGCAGGGTATCACTTTCTTAAATGTGGTTTAATCTGCATCTGGTTTGATCAACATGGGTTATCATATTTTACTAAGAAAACTGTACAAGTGTGTTACCTAAGCAAAATTAAATGGGGAGGAGCTGGCTTGGTGGATGCATTTCTTAATTTCATGCTGGTTTTTATTGTCATTTTTAAGATCTGCCATATAAAATAGCATGGACAAGTCTAAAGAAAATCAAAAGTGCAATAATTTGGCATGCTTTCTCCATGACATTTTTTGCCTACTAAGCAAGTTCAAAGCATAAACTAGTAGAAAAAAAGTAATTTCTCTCAGTCTTGAAGGTAAACCATGAAAGTCATTAGCAGAACAAAGTTAAGATTTTAAATGCAAGGTTTCTGACTTATACATTAACAAAATAAAAAATGCAGGTTAGGTTTTATTTATAAAGACTATTTGAGAATATGCTAAAGATATTAATTAAATTAATAATTAGACTTTCTACACAGTTGGATTTGTTTGGAGATTTGAAAATTTTATTCCACTTTTCCTTTGTGAATAAAAACAAATACAGTACTGATATTTAATCTATTTCTGGCTGCAATGGGTTATTAGCAAGTGTATCAAAATTCATCTTCCTGTAGGAAATATCAATGGGCTATGAACTACTTAAGAGGTAACTCAGTTCCTGATCTGTCTGCTGGAGTTACTCTGTGTGAGTTTTCCCAGAGAGGAGAAGGATCAATCCTTTGCGCGTCTGAAAGACTGTTCATTACTGACATGATAAAAGGAAAGAAAAAAGGGAGATGCAGAAGAAAACCTAAACTAAGACACTGAAGATCGTTTAGTAATCAAATGTGGGTGGCTTATTTACTCAGGGCAAGTTGAAAACAATAGTTTTCGTCATTGCAGTAGTGTGTCTTTTTCATTTGTGGCACTGAATACTATCGTACTTAATAGTTTTGTAACTTAATGGCTGTGAAAAAGCAAAACATCATTTTTGAATCACCACATATTGTTAAATTTGCAGGTGTTATAAAATTAACATAGATTGAAATGTAGCTGATTGTCTCACTGAATGTGCTTCTCTTGCTTGCTTTTAAGTTAATATATTGAGTCATTCAGGAGGTTTATTTCTCCCTAGGACGATGTTTTTAAAAGCTTGCTGTTTGCCTGGGTAATCGTTCTGTTTTTGTATGCTAGTATACAAGCAGCTATATGAAAACGGGCAGATGACACTACTGACCCAGAACCAGCTCTACTGCTGCTCTTCAACATTTTGCTTTCCAGTTAGGCAATCCTAATCATCCTTGTATTTCTTAAGTTGCTGTGCATAGCTGAAGTCAAGGACAAAAAGGCCCAATGTCTGATTGCCGGTTTGATTATTGACTGTAGCAGGATTCCCAAGAAATTCCCAAGCTCTGATCTGTCCAACATCCCTGATCAGAATTGCAGGGATAGCCAGGGTACTTTTTGGTGTTCATAGACATCTGTATGTCATGAAGAAAAAAATGAGAAAGAAGAGGCCTTTAAAAACATGTAGAATTAACTCCTGTAGTCCTTAGAAGAATTTTTCTTTGGCCCATGCCATTGTTTTGAACAAATTCAAACATAACACCCTTGGTGAAATGAAATAAGTAAGAAAATGTGTTTAACTATGAATGATGCATCACATTATCATCTCTAAATCTCCTCCAACAGTCGTTTCTTCATCTCATGTAAATCAAACCATGTATAAAAAAAAAAAGTAAAAAAAAATCTGAGTTTTAAAAATTAAGTTTCCTGAGCATAATGGAGACTGACAATCAAAACATTTTGTACAGTACACAGTTATTCATGTATAGTTATCTTTGTGTCTTTGGAATAAGTATGATCAGAGGAATGTAAAGATGCAAAGTCTGTTATTTCTAGGTGTTTTTTTAGCAGCTGATACTGAAAATTTGTAAGCCAAAGCAAAATTCCTTTAAGTACATAAACCAGCTTGTTCTGAGTAAATGCGAGAAAATTCTGTGTCCTCTTTCTTCCAGAGATGGGTAAATATCCCAGAGAAACTATCCTGAAGTTTACCTTGTATATTTTGAAACTTGGTCATCCTTTTAGCTGGACATTCATCTTCCTCTGCCTGTTTAGATTGCAATTAGCCTGCTTCAAATGAGGTTGAGCTCTTGTGCATGGAAAGGGGATGAGTCTGTACTTACCTGTCAGCCTGCCACAACCAATGTTGCAGGTAGGCGTATGCACCTGCTATGTATGTTGTAACATCAAAATTTCATATATTATGTGCTTTGTGCACACCCAGACTAGTTTAAACTGCTCCCCTGGAAAACATTTGGGAGCACTCATCCAATAAACAGCCAAAATGTGACCTCTTTGTTTAGGGCACAAGTGAAGG
This sequence comes from Grantiella picta, assembly GCA_013397955.1. Classification (NCBI taxonomy): domain Eukaryota; kingdom Metazoa; phylum Chordata; class Aves; order Passeriformes; family Meliphagidae; genus Grantiella; species Grantiella picta. The sequence goes on along the minus strand of VZRM01002585.1, from coordinate 477,355 downwards.
TTTTAATATATCATTTTTGTATAACACATTAGACATTGGAATGCTTTCCAAGAAGATAAAGACAGTAGTTTCAAATCAGTCTGAGGAAATTGAATTTTCTCTCCCTCAGCAGAAATCAGATGACTCCTTAGATAACCATGCGTACATTGGTGAGATATTTTTACGTGCCATATGCATGTTTTAAGTCTGATGATATGGTATGGATTTCGTTCTACTACTGCTGGAAGATCTTGACTAAATGTTGGTAGGTCTAACAAAAACTGTATTTTCAGTTAAAAGGTAGGAAAAAATGCATACCTAATTTCTAAATAACAGAGTTACTAAGGTTGGAAAAAGACCTCTAAGGTCATCAAGTCCAGCCTTGACTGATTTCCCCTTTGTCAAACAGACCAGGGCACTGCCTGCCATGTCCAACTACACCCTTGAACACCTCCAGGGACAGTGACTCCTCCACCACTCTGGGAAGCCCATTTCCATACTTGACAACCCTTCCCATGATGAAACTCTTCCTGAAGTCCAGCCTGAACCCCATGACACAGGGCGGCTATTTCCTCTTGTCCTTTTGCTTGTCACCTGGGAGAAGAGGCTGACCCCAGCTGGCTACACCCTCCTTTCAGGCAGCTGTAGAGAGCAATAAGTTCCCCCTGAGCCTTCCTTCCTCCAGGCTAAATTATTTATGAAATAACAACATTCCAAATAAATGCAAACTGAGCATTTTTATTTATGTATATAAAGATGGATATTCTTTCCCATGGGACAATATAGCTGATAAAAATAATCACTATATATTATAGTTAAGGTAGTCAAAAACAAATGCACAGCTTTAAAATATTTGCACTTCTGAATGTTGTTCTGATATACATAGAGACAAAACACAACTTTTAGGTTTTGGGGTATTTTTTGTGGGTTTGGTTTGGGTTCTTTTAAGATTAAAAACATCTCATATGCTGAAGGTAAAATACAATTTCTAATCAGCTCAAGGCAATTTTTGAAGTCTACCAAGTGTTATCCTTCCTTAATGTATCATCCTCTCTCTGTCTTTTGGTCTCCATGCATACAAGGATGTGCATTTTTAGATGAGCTTCCTGATTTTTGCTAATACAGTTAATGAGCTGAAGTGTTTTTAAAAAACAGGTTAAATTTATGCTTAGAATATAGCGTATAGAACGTGTTTTGAATAGAAGTGTCTAAATACAAAATTTAATTTTACAGGAAACTGTATAATTGCTGTATAATTTTCTACACAATTGTTCAAGATTTTATCTATTTTATCCTTTTAGTGCATGTGAAAGGCAGATACTGAACTCAACAAAAAGTAAATAAAAGACAAAATATCTTTTAGAAAAGAGAGGTCCTTTGTTTAATGTACTTTGCTTCTTGAAAAATTATCCTGGAAAGGAAAGTCACACACAGGGAAACACACACTGCGAATCTGTTTTATTATGTTTGGTGAGATTCATCACCAAGTTTACATCTTGTCCTAGGAACCTTCAGTTTCTAGAAAAGGAACTGAAGAATGGCTTTTCTCAGGTGGGAGGGGTTTTGGTTTTTTGTTGTTTTTTGTTTGTTGGTTGGCTTTTTTTTTGTTTGTGGGTTTTTTTGGTTTTTTTTTTTTTAGTGTTTTGTTGGGTTTTGGGGTTTTTAAAAATTTTTTATAAAGGTTCAGGATGAGCAAATATTAGCTTTTTTACTTTTATGCTTTTTTGAGACTGCCATTGAAAAATGCATCAGCAGTTACTATCAGGCAATACAGGTTGCTAACACGAAAGTGGATTTGGTTTTGTACAAAGGAGGAGCATTAGAGCTTGCACCACTTTATCAGAATTCAGAAAATAGGATTGTCAGCTTAACCAGGATCGGTAGCCAGCAGCTGTTTACCTGGGATGCACTTAACAGCATTTAAATTGTTTTATACCAAGAGCTGTGGAACCTTATGCTGGATTATAAGGACAGTCATATGCTGACTTGGTGGGGTTCTTTAAAGTAGTCCATTAATGCTCTGACTAAAATTAGAGCTATGAAGAGAAGATTAAAGCTGCAGGGCATTTCATGCAATTTTTGTGCATTTATCACAAAAATAAATGCTTACAAAGTGCAATGCCAAGAGTTGTAGCTCAGTGAAATTCTAGTTTACTTAATAAATTAAGTATTAGATATACAAGATGTCTTTAATATAGGAGAAATCTAGGGTGAAAATAACACAATCTTGTCCTTTGCCTGCGTAACTTCTAACGGAGAAGCTCTTTCACTGGCTGAGAAATGAGACAATGCTGAAATGTGAGTGTAACCAAGAATTTTACATTTCCTCCCAGCCTACTCTCTATCTACTCAAACTAGGGCTAATCCTCCACACCATTGTTTCCCCAACACTGGGACGCAGCAGGGGACACTGATATATTGATAGACAACCCTTATTGAAAAGGCGTTACTTCCTTTGCCAAGTAAATCACTCAAGCTGATATATACTAAAAAGGTACTGTTATTCCAGCATACAAGGAGTAAAAATTGAATAATTTCTGCAGTCCATAAGCATTTTTCAAGCTGTTAAGGGCTTGGTGGTATTCAGGTAAAAAAGATGGGAGTTATACAGTTTTGACTGTGTATCTGGCAAGGCACAGGATCTAAAGGAAATATCAGGTTGTATTTTATCTATTTCTAAACTTTATACATGTGAGTCCAAAGAAAAGTCTTTTGGCTGAATGGATTTTGCTTTAATCCTGAAGTACAAGTAGAATTGTAACAAACTTTTCCAGGCAATACCCTGTATTAGAAGTGTTGCAAACCCTTTTGTCTTGGTTATTTCTGATCATATTGTCTGAAAAACTGCAGTCTTCAGCACCGTACCTGAACAGCTTAGAGGCTGGTTTTTTGGCCCTTTTTTTTTTAAGTGTGATTTTTTTTGGTTTTTTGGTTTTTTGTGGTTTTTTTGTTTGTTTGTTTGTTTGTTTAATTTTTCTTTTTATGCTGAAGTCTTTGGAGTAGCCATGCATATCTTGCCTTTGAAATTGCATTTTAGAAAGCTGCAGCTCCCTCTAAATTAAACCAGGGGATTTTAGTGTAAGAAGGGTTGACAACTGTGTGTTAGAATCTTTATTTCACCTGGTCCAGGGAAATGAAGATTGATTTTCTTGGTGTTTATGAGGCAATGGTTAGTGCTGGGAGCTACTTATTCAATTAGAGAAGCAGTTAGTCCTGAAAATCAAGTTATTTATGTTGATGTTTAGAGGCACTTGTCTCTACAGAAATGAACAGGGTTAGATGCTTTCTCTGTGTCCTTCTTTCCCCATCTCCAGTACCTAGGGATATGTACTAGGTGACTTCAAGTGTTTAGAGCTGTGTTAGGCAGAAGAGAGAGAAAGACAGGGAGCTTAAGAAGTCTAAAGAGGAGTGATCCCATGACAGAAAAGACAAAAGATCCTATAAGGGCAAGCTGGGATGACACCCACACATCCACGTTGTTACTAAAATCCCCGGCTTCTGTAAAACCCTGCAAGAGCCAGGGCAGTCTTGCAAAAAATAAGTTCTGCCTAATTATCTAAGATTACTTATATCATCACTGAAACAAAATTAAACCCAAAGCCAGTAAAGAGGAATGAGAGAGGAAAGGAGAATTCAGGATAAATTACTGGCACACTGCTTATCGGTCATAGTGTTAAGGATACTAAAGCTCTACTCCTTGCTTTGTCAAAAAGTTGTTTGAGCTCTTGGACAAGATATTTTTCTTCTTTGTGTCTCTCTTTACAAAGTAATATGCAAGGTTCCCTTACCCCATTTCACCTTTTTTAAATCATGTTCTAGTTATATGTTGTTCATATGCAGCTGCCTATGCGGCATCTGTATAAAATGTTCTGAGAGGAGGGAGCTGTCTGCAATTAATGGGATGAAAATAATAATAAAATGCCATTTGAAAATGTTAATGACTTGGTGTTCTAAACCTGTGATTCTCTTTTGTAACATTTTATGAGAAAAGAATAATGAGAATAGAAAAAGTCAGTAGGGCCCAGTGTGTTTTAATATTGTGTGTGCTTCAGACAGTATTGGCTATTTAAATATTACAGTTACATTTAGATTTATGAAGAAGATCTATTTCAAAACATCTTGATAATGTGATTACTTGAACAAATTTCATTTTGCATCTCCTGTTCCCTGGCTTCTGCTTTGAGCCTAGACAGCCAGATGCACATTGGCACCAGGAGGCTTCTCAGGCAGTTCAATCACAGCCATGCTACAGCCAAGAGTGAAATAGGTGGACAAATGGAGTTAAATGAGAAGGAGTCTGCCTTTTTTTCTAGTGGTGATTCTGTTCACTTTCATTTTTGAGTGATAAAAAGCTCACATGATCCTTTGAATAAGAACAGGGACAGTTGTCTTTCCTTGGTGTCTTCTTCCCTGACTGAAGAAAGAGAAATATTTTCATTGAAACATGGAATGATTTGGGTGATTGAGTCCAGCTGTTAACACTACCAACTCCACTACAAAACCATGTTCCTAAGTGCCATTTTCATTCATTACATGTCACATTAAAAGGAATAATTAATCATTTAGACTAAAAATTGGGAAAGCAGACCAGAGGGATGTACATGGAAGTGGGTGGTGCTTCACTGGTTTAAGATAGTTTAGTTGTTTCATCTGTTGCATTAGCATGTACTTTTATGGTAATTTGTTTGTCTGTCTAGACTCTCATGTATTGAACAGATGCAGAAATTATTAATTAATGGGGTGACAATATTTAAACACTACTTCTGAGGGAATTATCTGTGTGTTATGTGTGATAAAATGAAATGAGAACTCTATTTTTAAGACACAATTATTTTAAGTGCTATTGAAAAAATTCCTGTTTTCCACCAAAGAAATAATTCCTCTTTCTCCTAGTTGGTCCTTACTAGGTTGCACTTGGAGTACCATATCTTTTCAGTATAGCATTTTAAAATGACAAATTGTAGCTTAAGTGGCAAAGAGTTCAGAGTGAAGCCTACAGATGAATAACAGTATACAGCCATCATAAGGGAAAACAAAAGGGAGAAAGGAAATTAATAGCATTGAGAAAGGGAAAGATTTCTAAACTGGGTAAGATCCAGCTGTTGCTTCACAGTCTGAGCAGAGAAAGCAGGCAGTTGAATGAAAGCAAGAGAGAAAATACTGACACAAATGTATGAAAATGTTAAATCTCTGGAATGAACCAGGTATATCCTACCGTGGCTTTTACTAGAGGAAGATGCTTTTTTGTGGCAACTACTACCAAAGACGGACAAATAGAGACAATTTTTTAATTGGTTTTTATTAATGGCTTTATTGTCAATATGATTGTTCAAGTAATGCTTCGTTATAAGCCTAGACCTTTATTTTGTGACATTCTATCACATATGTTTTATCGCATTCAGAGCGATTTACTGAAGTAATAATAAGAATTTGTGTGGTTCTATCAACTGCTGCTTTCACTTGAAGGATAGTTAAAAGGTTCATGTTTAATGCTGCAGTGACATGACTGCAGGTGCCGCAGGGGTTGTTGCTGCCAAGGAGGACTGACAAGTTCTGAAAACATGTTTCATACTCATTTGTACCTTATTGATTTTTGAAATACTGGTAGGTAAGTGAAAATATTGACATCACCTGGTGTCCGAGGTAATTTATTGGTTAGTTAACACCATGCTTTTCATGTTTTCTGAAATAATGATGCATTTGGGGAGTGGCATCCTTTTCCTAGGCAATAAACCATTACAATTTTGGCAACCTGTTAATCTGCTAAAGTGTGCATTGAAAAGCATGTGAATTGGTACATTTCATGTCCAGTGTGTCCTCAAATGATGTTTTCATTCATGTTATAACTCAGATTCACTCCATTAGAGGACTTTTTTTCTTTTAAAGCTCAATGTAGAGGCTGATGAACATCATTAAATTGAAGAAATACTTAATCTTCCCCTCGTGGTTGTGATTTTGCAAGCTGAGGAGGAGTGACTTCTATTAGAAGACTACAGATTAAACAAATATGCTTAAGAGACACTTCTGAGAGTTGTGTGTGTGCTCTTGCAGAGTGAATATTTTCTCCGTTCTTTCGATTAAGGTGTGCAAGGTCTAAATTGCTACAGGATATGTCTTTCGGGAAGCTCTTCTGAAAAACATTTGTCCCTGCAAGTTGCCATTATTAAAATATTGTAGCCTTTTCTGGGAGATGTATATTGAGTCTTAAATATGTGTTTGGTTAGAATCGCTACAATGTTCAGAATGCTGGAGATTGGGACAGCAAGTCCTCTTATTGCACTTTGGGAGAGAAAAATATCTGGAAAGTATGTAAAGAAACAAGTGCTTTAATGGCAAGTGATCTAGGCAGGGGAGAAACTTCAGAACTGAAAAACAAATCTAGAAATTGCCAATAGCTACTGTATTTCAAGATAATTATTAAATATATTTCTATATCTCTCAGGCTTTTTTATAGATCAGCCTGGCCTGAATGCTGATCAAATCTAAATGCAATGTATGCAGAGTTACTCTGTACTTGTACAGCAATACTTTCTCCCATAATGCTTTTCTACATTAAGTTCTTTCAAGATCAAGGTATTACAGAGAGAAGATATTTAGTGAAAGAAATGTATATGATGTAAATATAAAGCTTAGGTGAAATTGTGCATAAAGTGGAGAAGTGTTTCTGTTTAAATCTAAAAACCAATTCAGTGGATTATGTCCCTTCTAAATCAAACTCCATGAATCTGTGATGCTTAGTCCAGAGGAGTGTCAAAGATTTGTATTATTAGTTATAAGAATGTCTAGGTTGTGTTACAAATGCTAAGGATGGAATTCAGTACAATGTCTATATAAATAAGCTTTTACATTTTTTTGTTTCTTCTTCTGCTGTAAGTGAAAAAAAGTAGTTTTAAAAGACAGGTATATAAAGATAAAATCACCCATACTCTCATTTGCATGAGGTTTGCCAAGAAGGAAGGGGGAAAAAATCAAAGGAGGGAAACAAATATAAAATATACAGCCTTCCTTAATGAAATTCCACATGCTCTACTTGATCTCATGGATAGTCAAATATATACCAACACAGATATTTGAGACATAAAAACAACTAATAAATTCCTGTCAAGTTACTACTCTTAAAATTTTTACTCCTAAAGTTGCTTGCCTTAAATTGATGTATTCAGTCTAAATAGTGAAAGAATATTTGTCAGCTGCATAATGTGTGATAAAAGCAGGATGTATTTTGAGCTAAGATTATTCATAGGAAATCCTGTCAGAAAATCAAGAAAATTTGCATAAAGGCAAATCAGGATGCACAGATAAACTGACAGATTTGGACAAAAAGTCTGATAGAAGTCTTGGGTAAGGAGGACAACAGTTCATGCAGTAGTAAAATAAAATTGCAATAGCCTGTAGCAAACATCTGTTAAGGAAATGTTTGGGAAAAATTCATCACTTAGCCAGTCAGGGGTGCAGTGTCTGTGGGCAGTAGATTAATTTTCAGGGATCTTGGAAATATAATGTTCCAAGCAGGAGTCTGGTGCTTTCTCTGGGTTTGTGTGAGACCAATTCCGCCTCCAGTGGCCATGAAACTGTCAAGCACTTTATTGAAAGCAGAAGGGACTAATTTGGTGTGTGTGCGTGTGTGTGTGTCTGTCCGCCTTTTCACACCTGCAGTACAAAATTGCTTTAAGAAACTTTGCTGGAGGGGGTTGTATATGAGTGTATGTGTCTGTTTCACTGCTAGATATGCTAAAAAAACTTTAAACAAGTGCTAACTGCAAGGTATTCTTGGGTTCTTCTTTTCCCTGCTTCATTGTTTTTGAATTTTCTGCTTGTTTGTTTTTTTTTTTATTATAAGGTTGAGGATGCAGCAGTAGTACACAAAAAAATCTAATATACTTCTGTGAGAAATTCTTCTCTGTACACCTAGTCCACCTCTCTGATTTATTGCTTTTTGAAGAACAGTGTTTTTGAAACAATACATCTTTCATAATGTATAGCCCACAAAAAAGAGTAGAAAAATAGACTGATAGATTGTGTTTGGGTGGACTAGTGATACATGAAAGCAGTAATTACTGAAAATTTCCTTAGGAAAGGTAATTCTGTGGTGTTTTGAGGCATAGATAAAATAGGTTTATGAATTTGAGACTATGAATTTGGGATCCAAGGCTATCAAGGAGTCTTTAATCCGAAATGCATTTCTCCTTCTAACTATTAGTGCTGAGATTTTTGTTAATCTACCTTTGAGGTTGCTAAAGAGTTGGATGATTAATTGGAAAAAGCATTTTAGAAATGAACTTCATTTTACCTATCATAACTAATATTATTAAAGTAAAAAAATCCAGCAAACTGCTTTGGTATGGTTTGGAGCCTGATTTCTGGACCATACCTTGCATTCCTGCACAGAACAAGAACTAAAGACTAAAATGTGAGTGTTGGAACTAAGCTTATTAAAAATAGTATTTTTTCCACTGGAAATATTTTTGTATCTGGTCCTGGTTGTTGGCTTCATTGTTCTTCTTCATGCAAGGTGCAGTTTGTGTTTTAGAGCTTTTAAATATTAAGTTGTATTTTTTTTTTTTTAACAATGCAAATATTGTAAGAACAGTTGCAAGGATTTGGAAATATCTTAATGGCTTGGTAACTTAAAATAAAGTTTATTTTATGAAATACTTGGTACCGAAAAGTTGTTAGCCTTGTGTGATTGTAAGTAAATGAATGCATGATGTGTATGTCACTATTTGTCACATTTTTGGTTCTGTAATTGCAAATTAGGAAAGAAAATCAACGTTTTAGATATTAATGGGTGTTAAAATAGGAGACATTTCCTTCAGAATAAAGCAGCTGGTTATTCATATACACCAAAAGTGATTAACAAAGAGATTACTATTAATAATAATGCAAATTTTTCATTTATCTTCTTTTTATGTATTTTTAACTTGTGTGTAAATTAACTGGGTTGGTTTGTCTTTCAGTGAATTTCAATATGGTTAATAATGTCTTGATGGTTACTGCAAATAGTTAAAATTATTTTTCTCTTCTATAGTATAGATAAACACTTGGATGTGAGGAAATAATAATTTTCCAATTCGACACTATTTTTTTTGCCCTGGTTACTAAAAGTTCCTATTTGCTTGCTATTTAGGGGTTCAGTACAAGTTTATGTGTCTTCCTTGCATACCAGACATAACAGGATGATCCGATCATTTCTGTTTTGATTGAAAACTTTTTTTTTGAAAATTGTCATACAAAATGGCTGCTTGGTTTAATGATAATTATTATTATCATTCTATCATCTGTTTTCCTTCGGAATTCGTTACCAACATAATGAGCTGATTTAACTTTTGATAACATAATAGAATTAGTACACAAAATCTCCCAGATCTACTACTTTAAGAATTGATGTAATATTCTCCTCTACTTTAGTGGCCATATTAATTTTTAGAGCAGCTTTATGCTGTTCCTATTTTTAAGTAAGAGGAGGATGTGGACTGCTTTGGGGTTTTGGCACCAATGAATTCACTATATAATTCACAAATACCAACTGAATGCAATCTTTTTTAAAAAAATGCAAAAGAGTTTCTAAATGACTGTTGTAATTGACTGCTGCAACCTTAAAATAGTTAAATTTTCTTTCCTTATTGTGTTGATCAAAATACTGGTATTGATTGATTGAAAAAGGTTTACAATAAATGAGATGAACTTTACTACTAAACAATGTATCAGAATTCCTGTAATACTAAATAGTGCATCATCTTCAAATAACTTAATTTCTGATTAGACAATGTTTTTCCACTTTATTACAAAGTAAAATTATGCCAAACGCTAACTCAACAATATATTACGTCTTTTTTTCTTGTTTTTCTTAGTTACTGAATTGCTCCCTGCCAAAATAGATTATGATGGTGTTTATGATGTAGTAGCTGTCTGTCAAATCATCATTTTTACCTCTGAAAGACTGTACTTGCAGAGTTCTGATGACAAAAACAAGCATTTAAATGCTTTCCAAATCTCTGACTCATTATTCAAGGTCCGCAGCTTGAAACAGAGCTTTTGATTAACAATTTATTAGAGCCCACAATTCATAGTAAAAAATGAAAAAACAAACCAAAAAGCTCAAACAACAACAAAACGAAGCAAAGAAAGAGCAACAAAAAGGAGCTCATAAGGCCAAAAGTATTGAGGATAGTTTTGATTTTCTTATCAGCTAATTTATCAATTATCTTTACAAGTCTAAATCCAAGGAAATTGTGCCATGAAAGCTCAGGTCACAACTACTTTTTCCAGTGGAAAGTATTTCTATTCAAAGCACATTTTTATTGGTTTTAATGCAGTATACAAGGACTTTGAACAGATTTGAGCATATATAGTGGGATTAATTTGCTTGGATTTAGACTTTTATACCACAATGCATCGTATCAGTGAAGTATATTTGAGAGACTCCATTGATTTATGTTCCTAAAGTGCACATCTTTCCTAGAATTGAAAGGAATTGTCCTGATGAATTAAGTCATTACAAGGATAAGGCATTAAATTCTCACTCTTAGTGCCAAATAGAGTTTCTCTCATAGTGTTACATTTACAAACCATAGAAAATTTACATTATGTCCCTTAAATTTCGTAACCTTGACTTCTTCTATCAGCCTGTTCTCTGATCTCTGTAAGGAATTTCTGTCTGAAATCCTGCATCTCTGAGTTTTTGCAACTCTTACCTGTATATGTTGATTTGACAATATTGTGCTATAAAATGCCACTTCCAGACATCTGTTTTGAAGTTAGTTTTTCAAGTAGGTACTCAGAATGTAGCAATTTAAATATGCTTCTACTGGTTCTACATAAGAATTTGATTTTCACTTCATGATGCCCTACTTCTTTCCAAAAAGATGCACAATGATGAGTTGTATTTGAAACTGAAGAGTGACCATCTGCACTTCGTGTGACGTTTCTAATGGCCCTTCTGTGGAATGAAGAACTTTAACATCAGGAGACAATACCTGTCTAACAGAGCGATTGCCCTTTCAACAGTAATACTGTTTGTCATAGCCTGTGGGCATTAGTTTTTAGTTTGGTGAGTACGATGAAAGAAGTCTTGCTGGAATTTAGCAAATGTGTGTCTTAATGGGCCTATTAAGGATGAATAGTTGTTCCAATTATAATTGTTTAAAATAAAAAATACAATACATTCAAATTATTTACCTCTGCCTATCATTTCCAATTGGAAAATATTTATGTCAGCTGAAGGGTGTTTTTTTTAAATTTTGTTTATCTATAATTTGGTACACTTTAGTCTGAGATTTTGTACAGGACTTGAATTTCTTCTGTCTCAGAACCCCTCTTGCCAGTTCTTGCTTAGTACCAAATCTATTTCTACAGTCCTGCAATCTCAAGTATTCTCAAGATTTGTGCCACTGGATTCCAAAGTATACATTTTCAATCACAGGTTCTCGGAGTTTTGTGAAACCTAGTAAGGCAGACAGAAGAGACTTGTCATTTCTTTTTGGCCAATGATTTGTCTGTGTATAATAAATCAATTGCTGATACCTTTCATTGTCCATCATAAGTGTCATCTTTGTATGACTGTTCCTCCAGTAAGTCTGAATGTGACAGACTGAAAACTCCAAGCCCAACCTCCCTCCCTTTTATGTGATGTTGGTTTTTTTTTACATTTACATATTTGGACTATTTGAAACATGCAGATGGAAAATGTGGTAACTTGCCATTTTTTTTCAAATTTCATTTCAGCATGATTCACTGGTCTTATAATTTAGTGGGATTTATGTTTCCTTAGTTTTTCTGGCTATGCCAAGCAAGCTTTTATGAACTTGATTTTAAAAATGGGAACTTGAAGTGTTTGACTTTCCTTTTAAATGTAAAGAGTTCATTTTCCCTGATTACTAGGAGTGTGGCAGCCTATCCAAATGACAGCTGCTAAAAAATTATTCAGTTTTGCTTTCAGATCAAAGTAACAAATTTTTTTGTATGTTTTTGGGGGGGGTTATGATTAAAAAAATATTATTTTTAAAAAATCAGTTTACATATTTTCAGTGACTTAAGTTCTTCTTAAACTCATCATGGAATTTTCAGCAATAAGAAAGAAAACAAATGCTTCACATTTTAGGTTTGAATGCCATGGGGGCAGTGACACGGCAATTTTGCAAAACACAAATTTATTTACACACACAATACTAAAACAGGTTCTTAGAGCCTATTCTGGAATATCTGTTTTTGATTTGTAATAGTTCCATTAGCAACACAGTGTCTCTGATGTCATACACAGTATAACCAGAGTGGAACAGAAATGCCTTTCTGCTTCCAGAAATTTAATTTCACATCTAACCCAGAAGTGTTCATTCATCATTGTGACATGAAATCCAGATCACCTGTTTTTGAAAGCTGAAATGTCGCTGTCGCCTCTCCTTGTAATCTTTCAGAGTGCCTGTTATTTGCATCCTACTTATGAAACTTGGATAAGGGTTGGGGGAGCGAGGGAGCAGGATGCAGCACAGAAAATGTGAATGAGCAGCTTACCAGCTGACATCTTAGGAAAAAACAGTTCATCTTTATCTCCTATCTCTTCTCCTGATAGAGATACTGAGTCAATAATAGCAGTACCAGAGCTTATAGAGGCATAGTTATTTATACTTATATATGTGCACAGAAATATAAATATATATTTCTTTACAATGCCTGTATTCTCTACTCCTAGAATTAACTTCTTTTAAGATGTGACTTTCAAGAGGAAAAAAAGATGACGTCTTTTATTCCTTTTTTTTTTTTTTTTTTTGCTAGGAAAGGAATATTTTCGGACTCCAACAGCAGAGCAAATTGAGGAGGTTAAATTCTCTGTACATGTTGGCCTCTCAAACCAGAGAAAAGCTATTTATTTTTGGGAGCTGCTGCAGGACTGACTTCCTGTGGTACAGAGTGTAGTTATAAATCTCATTTGGCTGCTGTGCCAAGCCTGTATAGCCTACCACACAAGCTGCTATCACACAGTCCATGCTAATGGCCGTGTCCCTTGACATCACCCCGTCAAGGTGTCAGACTCAAAAGGTCACCACGTGCAAAGGAAACCAGAACCACTGTGCTCCATCTTCTTCCCATCATTCCTCTTTTGTTAATGATGTTTTATGTTCCTTTCCCCTCCTCAAAAGGAGACAATCTCATATATTCATGACATCATTGATTTTATTGAGCCAGGAGTTCTTGATTATTCTGTGGCATTAGTGTGGTTCCATCAGACATATCTCCTGCTTGTTCAGGGGGATTATTCTCTTGGTATCACACACCCTTCTCACATTCCCTGCAGGATTATTTCGTATTACAAAACGTCTTTCTTGCTTTCTCTACAACCTTAGTTATTACCATGCAGATTTTACTATTTGTACAGGTTTTTTTGTACCAAATTTGGAGAAATGTCTCAGTCTATGAGATTAAGACATCAGTCTAAATTAAGAAGGCTACAGAGATTTCTGCTGGTGGAGGATTTACGCAGGAAAAAAAAGAAGATAAAATTAATTACTTGACTTTACTTTGTAAGTTGAAAAATGTGACCAATAATAATCAGACAGCTAAATTTATTAAGATGTTTATTTTGTTCAAACAAGAAAAAGAAGATAATTTCACAAAATAAGCCCATAAGTCTGGATTACCTAGGAAGATAGCAGGCAACAAATACAGTTGTAGAATTAACCATTGGTCCCAGTATGATTGCTTCTTCTCTAGATTAACAGGGATAATTCAAAACAGAGAGCAGCCGAACATTATAGTGTTTTATTTCACTTGAACTTAACAGTGTTTTTTTGCCTCAGAATACTGCTGTTTTGCTACTTCTGCTGGTTTCGTAATATGTCTGAGTTGATTCTCTCTAAATGGTGAATTTTAAATTAAGTCAGCTCTGCTTTTCTCCGCTCTAGCAAAAATTAATGCTTGGAAGGTTTCTTCCTATGTGGCATTCTTCATTAATAATTATTTCATGTATTCTTTCATGTAAGCTTCATTTTTTCATCATGCAAGCCAATTCTAACAACCTGATGGTCCAGATGAATTCTCAGCTGAATCCATGTTAAAGGTCTGTTCTAGGAGAGAAGAACTAGAATAAAGAAAACATATTTCAAAAGGTCATACTGCCTGAAAGCCAAGATAAGAATTGCATGAAAAACTGCTAAATATTTGGAGTGAGATGTTTTTGAACACTTTAAGATGATACTGTAGCGAAGTCCCATAATAAATTAAAATAAAATGTGTTTTATTTTAAGAATACTTAATTATGTTATTTTTAGACCCATTTCTTCTGTCTAGGCTACATTTATAATAGACAAATTCTTGTCATGTAGAATGAGGATAAGAAATGAGTATTAGGAATTAAGTTACTTAGGAATGAATCCATGAGAGTCTCAAGGAGAATATTAATTTTGAAAGCCAATGACAGTGGGGTCCTCCTTATATACAACTTAATCTAGTATAGTGGCTTAGATTTAGATTCCTCTCTAGATGGTTTCAACTTCTTTAGTTAATTTAATGGCAACTATGCAAAATACAATTGTGTAGGGGTGTCTTAGGTTTTCTCCTTTGGGAAAACCTTTTCCTCCTCCTCTCAAGACATAACTGTGTCTTTTCAGGCACTGCAGTTTGTGTTTGTGCATGTGTGTCTGAACCAATCTACTTAAGTGCAGGCCAAAATAGACTAAACTATGTAGGATTATTCAAGTTTTTGGTGTGATGTAATGTTTTGTCGCTCAACTCCACACTGTTGTAAACAGAAATTATGTGCATCTGCTGAAGAAGATGAAACTCTGTTCAACAGAGGAATTAATGTAATGGAAATTGAATTGGCAGATACATAAAAGCAATCCATTGACATATAGTGTGTTTTGTTTACACTCTGCATATGTTTAAATCCAGAAGAATTGAAGAGATGTCTTGAAATATTCTTCAAACAGCACTAAAGATGAGCAAATATTTGCAATTATGATCAAATTATGCAGCTATCAAATACAATTTTCTATAATTAGTGGGTATGCAGAAGTTGTTGACTTTGTAATTACATGACAATTCTAAAGGAAGTTCCCCTTTAATATGCCTTCGTAAACACCTCCAATGCAGTCAAAATTTAAATGCAACACAGTTGTGCTTCAATATGTTGGCTGTAAGAAATGCTAAGCTACAGGAGGAAAGATAAGAGACGGGAGAATTTTCTGCCTTTGAGACACTCATATGTTGCAAAAAGTTTTACCTAATAATTATCTGAAATTTTGTCCTACCAAAACTGAAGCAGTGCCTGACTCAAAATATTTCTGAAACAGTCAGAGCTAAGGTGAAATGGTATTAAAGAAAGAAGAAAGGTAATAATTGAAATGTGGATCTCCAGAGGAATGTAGATAATTGTTAAAGCCTGGAGGGAAATGAGCGATCAACAAAGTAGAAAAAATATGTTGCCCGGAAAAAAAATTGGGAATAACAGGAAATAAAAAGCAATTGCTTACAAGCTGTGGCATTTTAAAACAAAACAAACAAAGAAAGATAATCAAAAAAGGATATAAACTTAAGTCTGTGTTGCTCTGGGGAAAAAGTCTCAGTAAGTTCTAAAATGTGAAACAAGCCTACAAGGAATAGATACACTGGCAGAGTGACTGAATTTTTGGCAGTTTTTCTGCAGGAAATAGAAGAATGACATAGAGAAATAATCAAAACTGTAAGTTGGATGTAAAAATATTCTTAAATATTTTAGAAAAGAGAGCTAGAGATTGCTAGGTCAATTGTAATGGAATAATTTAACAGTAGAACCTAGGGGCAAAATCTTTTAGATCATTACAAAAAAATCCTGAGCAAAATGCTAGGAAGTATACTGAGACAGATGCACTGCCTCTTATCTCTGCCTCCCTCCATATTTTTTTCCTGTGACATGAAAGACTCTTCTGCCAACAGACAAATGTCCTCAAGAAATGACTGAATGTGGCACTCAGCACCAGGCAAGTGAATTGTCCACCCTTGCAAAAGTTAGAAGTAGTATAGATGACCAGTGAATAATTCTCTTGCACATAGCATAACCAAAGTATATTGCCAGTGTTTTGTATTAATAGGATTTTTTGCAAAAATAAGTTATATAATTTATGCTGGTTTTGAAATTCCAGTTTATATTTTCTTATCTTTTTCAGTGATGTATCATCTTGAGACTTTCTCAGATTATAGATAGCCATACCTCCGAGATATTGGTAGATGTATTGCATCATGCAGGCTTGACCAGAAATACTGTCTCTGTTTTCTCTGGGAAAAAGTGAAAGTTTTAGAGAATAGGTAATTTGTTGATTAAATGTAGTTGGATAAAAAAATAATGTAGGTTATAAGTTCAGTATATTTTTTTTTTAATATATTGCTGTTGAAAGTGTGTCCACTACTGCATATGTCACATGAGAATTGTATCATCTGAGATTAATCTGAAGTCCAAGGCAATAAAGGTAGGCAAGAAGAATGTGCAAGTTCATACAGAGAGGTGAAATTTGACTCAGATGTGTGACTTCAGACTTGATTCTTCTATCATCTTCCATACAAAGAGGCTGGAAAAGTGTCCATGTATGGGTGTATAACTCTGAACTCTCTTTTTAATTTCATTAATAGTGGAGAGCAATCAATCAGATAGAAAATTACTTTTTCCCCCTATTATTTGACTAGCATCAAATTTATGTTGTGTATTAAATTAAAAGTTCAAGTCCAGTTGTCCAAATTAATGTTGTAGAGTCAATGTATTTGTATGACTCAAGCACTGAGAAACTACAAGTTGTTCTTACTTTCATTAGTTCAGGAACATATAGGAAAGCTGGTTAAGGATTAGAGTAATTCCATGTCTTATTGTGCTCCTTACAACTGAAAGGACAGCTGCAGTCCATAGGAAGTTTTTAAAGATGGTTTTGGAAGCTTTTTATTATATCCCAGAAAGATAGTCTTAACTAATTGAAGAGGGAGAGCCTCCATGGAGATTTGAATAATTCACCTGGTAATGTTTTAGGTCATGCACATATGAAAAAACCAGAAATACTGAGAAAGGGAGAAGGAAATGGAAAGAAGAATGTCAGAAGATTAGTTTAAAATAAGTCAGTAAGTCATGCTGGCATTTTTTAAAAAGATGCCATTCTAATGGCATCATTAATGATGATGCCACTAGAAAAATTCTAATTATTTAGGATTCTTGAGATATGGTCAGTCTGTTATAGGGTGTGTTTGTTTCATGATCACTAAGGTGTTAATTGTATTTTTACAAGATGCACATACTGTTAATTTTTATCCTAAGGTTATGAGGGGAAATGTATTGCTCATTTGAAATAAGAAGGCTGGCTTGGGTTCAGTTACAGAAAGTAAATAAAACTGAAGCTTTTTAATGCTGCTAAGGCTTCCAGAACGATAATACATTTTGTGTATATTGGTTCCTGGTAATCTAATTGAAACTGTAATTAAACTGTATTTTCTCTTAATAAAAAGACTGGTGGGGCAGCAACTGCCCCAAGGATTTCATAAATAGCAGGAAAATTGAGAAACAATCAATTTTGGATACCTTCTCATCTTGCTTTTCTCTCTGCTAGTCTATGTATAGCTTTTGGCAACAGAGCAGACAGTCAGATTTCTTCTTATTCTCATCCCAGCCATATTATTAAAGCGAATTCTTGTGGTGGTGAATATATGAGAGCTATTGAAGGTTGCACCAAGTCTCCAAGCTGTTCTCATTGTTCCAGGTTGCTGGATATGTGGTGGGGTGACAGGCTGAAGTTGTGAGAGCATTTGAAAACCAAAACTTGTTGCTACATATAACGAAAGGCATTCTTTTTTTTTTTCTTTTTTTTTTCTCATTATGTGTTGTCTTTGATCCTAAAAATGCCTCCTGTCACTGTCAGTCTTTCAAGCTGTAATAGCATCCTTAAAATATGTTACATTTATGAACACATATGTGTAGGAAATCCAAACCTCTATGTAAATTAAAATACAATGCATATATATAAATATATATATTATTTATGTAGTACAAAAATACATGTAATATTGTAGTAATGACCAGCTGAAAGTGGCCATATAGCAAAATATTACTAATAAAACTAAAGTAAGATTATACTGCATCAGCTTGATGGAAGTTTAAATTACATTTTCCGATTCCATGAGGAATTTACATGGGGATGAAGTGAAGGAGAGGGAGGAGGCCTATGTTCTAATACTTTGAAAGGCAACTTTGTCAAATTTTTGAATTCATTTGTCTTGAAAACATCGTGACATTATTGTGCTATGCTCCTCAGCAGAAGAGCTTTACAGATTTACTGCAATGGATATGTAATATTTTATTCACTTTCTAATTATGAGAATGAACTAGAAGTAGCCCCATTGAATCTGCAGGACTGGAAAATATTCAACAGCCTGGCTGTGCAGTGCACTGCTGTTCTTCTGTCAGCATCATGCATTCTGCAGTTTTCAATTCCTACCAGCAAAATGTCACTGTGACTGCAGTTTTTATTCCAGTTTCTCTGGGTTGTTATACCTACAGTTTTCCACATGAATTATTCACCTATGACTTTTTCTACTCCTAGAATTATCCTCACAGTGAAAATCTGTTTAAGTTCTTAAACTGACACCTGCTATACCTCAGTGCTTTTGTTTGGTACAGATCTAGATTCATTGAAACATCTCTTTCGGGACATGTTGCCTTTTTTGCTGTTGTTTTTCCCTTTGCAGCAGAAAGACTAAAGTAGTGGCAGAAAAGTAAAAACAGACAAAATTTGAATTGTTTAATATAAGTCTTGGACCCTCAGTTGCTTTTGATGATTGTACATGAGTAATGGAACCTGTTCTGTGATTTAGATTTTCAGTGGTTTTTTTGAGAAGGTAAGAAATTTTTGTAGGTTTTTTTCTTTTTTCTAAATGTCTAACTATATGCAACTTCAGAGGACCGTTATTGATTAAGTATTTTGAGGACACCCTACACACATTTACTATTTGTGTATAGTACATGGAGTTATTACTGCACTTTCAAATAAGTATTTTTTGGGGGATTTTATTTTTTTAAAGAACACACAATATTTATGTGATCTATATTCAAGCATGTTTTTGCTTTCTTTGAGATCATATTCACTGGATAAGCTCTCTTTGCTCACTATAAGCTGGTTTGTAGTGCCACAGGCTTCCTTACAGCTATACATGACTAACTTAAGTGACAAGACCAGAGAGAGATACTGACATGAACTATTTACTGAGGAGACAAACTATTACATGGATTATTTACTGCTTTCCTACACAGATCACCATTTCTTGATATTTTATAATGGCTAAAGTGAAGTTCAACTGAAACTACATGGAAAAAGTTTTGCATTCAGGATGAAGGAAGTAGACTTTTAAGTACTCCTACTTTTTAAGATGTGCACGTTGAAGCTTTGGAAGTGTCAGTTTTGTAAGGATGTGCAGTGACTGACTGGCAGTCATTACAATGATGATTGATAAGTGACTCTTTTTCTGTTTTGAGGAGACTGTTTGAAAAGTTGAATTTTGAAAGAAACACTGTCTTTGAAACAAAACCTTTCCTAAATGAGATCAGCAGAGTAGGATTTGTGGCATTCAGTTGCAACATTTTTTCTTACTTTTAGAAGAACAGATGTTGACTTCAAGAAAACCTTTTGTCTTTCTGATTAAGACATTTATTTTTGAAGCATTTGTAAGTGCTGTGATTTTTGTTCCTGATGTCATTACATAGGTGTCATCCACAGAGCATTGCTTATGATAATACAATCACAGAAATGTGGAGATCTGGATCACGGATATGTTTAAGGAGGGGTGTCTTGGTTTTTTCATTATGATTCAGATGCTGAGATAATGAGAACTAGAACTGGGGACCATGATCTTGCATTACAGTAGAATTATACAGCAGTAGCTCTCCATGTAAAGATAATAAAGTAGTAGTGACTCCACATTAAGATAATAATGAAAAAGGAATAGTAAGATCTATAGATTATCTGTTAATGTGACAAAAATTCCTACAATCACTTAAAAATATTGTTGTTAAATTTTAAGGTTAACCCTGAGCATTCTTCCACAGGTATAAAAGCCCATACTTGCAAATTGCCAGGAAATACAAAGTAGCTGTTTCACATAGCCCTAGATGTATTCTAGATAGTTTTCAACTTCCACATGAGTGAACTAGGGTACAGTTGAATTTTCTGAGCTAAAAACCTGACATTTAAAGTCAAAAGCAGAATGCTATGGAAAAAACTAGGAAAAGAACATGGGGAGAGATTTTTTTCCCAGTTTTATAGTGAAAGTAGTATTAATCACTTCCACATAAATTATGCAAGAATCAGAAAGTAATGTTCTAGTTATGTGGTTGAGGGTTAGGTAGTTTTGTGTCTGTTTGGTTTTTTTGCTAAATAAAATACTACTGGGTAAAATCCACTGTGAGTTCATGTGCCATGACAAGTTTCAAAGTAAGTTGTTTCTGAATTCTTCAATTAAAAGACTGTTTTGTGGAAGTTTCTCTAGTTTATCTGGGGCTATAAACCATCACAAAATGGAGCACTTTTAGTCTTAAATTTGGGCTACAAGATGATGAAACTAAGCAAAAATATTTCTTAAAGTAATTTCTTATTATAATCTCAATAGAAATACCTAATTTCTGAAAGTAGTGTATTTTACAAGGAAGGAGAGAAATTCTGAATTTCTAATTTAATGATACTGAATATCTAAAACTGACTGTAGCATGCATGGGGATAATGCTTCTCTGAAAAGTGAGCTACTTTTCTAAATGAACCAGGTGAAATTTCCTGGCCTTATTATTCAACAAAATACAGTGAACTGGAACAGTGAACAATGTTCAAAACCAGGCAAAACCGTGATCCTGACTATCTCTAACATTTCAGCTGTGTAATGGTTGCCTTTAAAGAGCTTTGAGAGAATTTGGGAGTGTATTTAGAAGTATAACCGTGCTAAGGAAAAACAAGGCCCATTTTCTCTTTGGCAATAAGAAAGAATGAGTCCTTTGTGGCAAAGTTTATAACTATAAATAAGCAGGGACATTTTCTACATTTCTGCCAAAATGTCCTCCATGTCTCCAAATGCCATGTGTTTCTTGTGACTAAATGACTTTCTGTCATATAAGTATGATCAATAATTTTACATTCTCATTTAAGTTTATTACATTTTGCTAATTCTTGTTATACAGTCATACTATGAAATCTTGTGGCCTTGCAGATGCATATTAAGTGTTACCATTATAATTTATCATATGTGTTTTCATATTGTCTCCCTAGAGAAATACAATGAGATTTTCTGTGTCTTCGTTTTCCATTATTTCTAGTTCATGTGCATGCAGACACACTACACATGTACTCTGGTGTAAATATTTTTAGGATAATGAAGCCCAGAGATGTATATCTAGAGATGGAAACTAAGGGAAAGGGTTTTTAAGAAACTTGTTTCCTGGTCATGATCCAAGCTCATGAAGTCTACTTAGTGTACAGTCTCCTGGTAATCTTGCTATCAGGACTTTCATTGCCCAGAGGAGCAAAGTTGCCAACTGCAGGTTTCAACTAGAGTTTAAATCTATCTTTTAGTTTATCAGACTGTTTTTAAGTCAGAGAACTTTTACATGTTCTTCAGGATTCACTGAAAAACAATCTCCAAAAGGACAACACTAGAGGAGCGTAATAATGACTATGTCACATACATTTAGGGCTTTAACATGTGTGGGTTTGGGTTTGTTCTTCTAGTGAAGGCACTGTCTTGGATTAATTACTATCATGGTGGTTGGGCCAACCATCACCAAAAATTGGAAGAAAAAGGGAAATCGTGTTTTCAGCACCTATGAAAATGGGAACTTTTTTGACTTTATATCAGGCCTTTAGAAATATGGACTATCATATGTGCTCTGTTATAATCTGTGAAGAGGCAGTATGCTTGCATAAAGTTTTGTAAACCATAATGAGGACTAAAAAAATCACAGTTTCAGTGACTTTTTGAAAGGCATTTTTGTGCCTTTCAAAAGATAACCCAATTTCAATGTTAGAAATATTTTAGATAAAGACAAAGAATGCCAAGCAGCAATTAAAACTCATGCATATGTGAGTATTATTCCAGGTTGATAATCAAAACGTATAATGGCCTTCTAATTTCATCCATTCAAAGTAGCAGATGACCAAATAGCTGAAACAATACTGTGAACATAATTTCACAATTTAAAAGAACAGGGATCCTTTTGTCTAAAAACAAACAAACAAAACAAATAAACAATCAATATTTGTTAATTTGTGGGTCAAGAGAGTAGTCATCCCAGAACTGAGGGAGTGGTGATACTGAATGTGTTATATCCCTGTCCTTGTCACAATCAGAGACCTTTTTGAAGATGTTCTGACCGTACCAGAGTGTGAGGGTTCTTCCATATTTTGGTGAATTTCTTTGGTTTCTGGTTGAAGTTGTTCAAGCTTATATTGATATGCAATACTAAAAATAAGCTATATTTTCAGCAAAGTTTCCAGTTAAGTGTTTTTTTCTCCTGTTCTTCATGTTCTTACAGGATGTCACATTTTAATGCTGTTTGCTCTTATTTGCTTTGGCAGTGAAAATTAAAAATCCTGTTTATGCATAACTGGTAATTGTACATGAAATAGTCTCGACACTAAGACTCAGCACTTCCAACCCCTTAGCACTCAGACTGAGAAAAATAAATGATCAGCCTATCACTTTGAGGCTTTAAAATAATGAAATCATCTGAACAGGATGTTTATGATTGTGAATGTCACTATCACACATTATACAAGCCAGTAAAAAAATGAAAAGCCACACAACCTACGACTGAAGGAGAATATAATTATAAAAATTAAAAATAGATGAGTTTGGTATTAGTTGCCATTTAAAATGAAAAGTGAAGGACATGGAAGCTGGCACTAGAATGAAAATCAGTAGGGGAACGGATGTGATATCAACAAGATAGAGAAGCATCTAGAAGCTTGGAATACAGCTTATTCTGATATATGTACAAATATGGTTTACAGTAAGAAGCTAAGAAATTGACATACCTTTTCAGAAAATATTCACATAGCTGTGAATATCTGCTGTATAACTCCGATGATTGAATTCCACACCTTTCCTTGAAAAGGGAACAAAATAATTAAAACATACAGTGTAAATAACCATAAAACTTCTAGTGTCTAGAAAATATATAGAACAATTAAAATGCTTTATAATAACAATATCCGTGGCTTTAAATATTTCATCAATGCATTATAAGAAAAACATGGAAGAGAAATTGTGATCTGATGAGCCAGCCTATCTATCTGTGCGGAAGGTCAATAGAAATCATCTAGTTTTCAGAGTTCAAGTATAAGGAACTTGTAATTTGAGGACAAAGGACCCAAGGACTGCTTTGTATGACTTGTATATGGATTTCAGATGAAATCATATTCATTTTTTTATGCAAACATGTTTCAAAAGTTCTCAACTTTGAAACACTAATAATTTCCAGAATTTTGCAATTATTCATTCACTTCTGTTAAAAGTTATGAACCAGTGGTAGGCAAGGACTTTGCCATGTAGATGTTTTCGTTGCAGAAGACAAATACTCCAATTTTGTAATTACAAAACTAGAAGACACAACACAGAATTGTAATGAGGAGTGGGCATATACATATCCTTTCCAAACTTTCATACAGTGATGCAAAATCTGGTAATTTATGCAACTGAAAGTATTTCAGCTTCAAAAAGAAAGAATCCTTGTTGGGTCACATCTCTGACTGAAATTTTTTTCAGTCAGGGCTATCTTTTTGGAACACAATGAAAGGTTTACTTTCTAATTTGTTTATAATGTTCTACCATGAAGCATTTCTGTCATTAGAATGTCATCATGTCATTGTATTATTGGAATAATGCCTGATCATGAGGTTTTATTACAGAATTAATTTAAAGCATACTGGAGCCTATTTCAAGAAAATCAAGTCTGGGTATAGTCACTGACTTGCTTAATTATTTCCTTAACTAAAATTTTTCTTTCTCTTTCTTCTCTTTTCTCCTCTGTATAAATGATTTTCTCTTTCAAACTGGCCTAGACTGAAACCTGTTAATTGTTTGCCTTTGTCAGGAAAAAAAGGACAAATGTTAAGGACTGATACTCTTGGAAACTACATCTGAAATTCAGTTGAACATTGAGTAATTATGGAATTGCATTAAGCAGTTTTCTGAAAGTCCTGTTAACCTTCATTCTGCTGATTGCAGGGCTTTTTGCTAGCTCTCACATTGCGGGAATCTAGTAATAAAGCTTCAATTGATTGTAATGATGCAAGGATAGTGCCTAAGTTGGGAAACAGTAAATGTAACTGGAAACTTGCATGCTTTTAAATGATTTTTTTTTTTTAATCCCTGCTCCAAGATTCTTCTGAGGTCTTTTTGATAGTAGTACTTTATTCTTCTGTTTGTTTAAATATAAATATGTCATATCCCTTTGAGTATTTTTACTACATATATATTTCACATTTATAGTGGTGATGTGGTTTAACCCCAGAAGCAGCTTCAACCCACAGAGCTGCTCATCCTACCCAGCTGAGTGAGGGAGGGAATCAGAAGGGCAAAAAGGAGAAAGCTCATGAATTGTGATAAAAAGGAGTTTAATAAGTGAAGAAAAAGCTTGCTGTGCGAGTGCAGCAAAAAAAAGCACTCATTCCCTGCTCCTCACCAACATCTCTCCACCTCCCCGCACCTGGAGCTGTGTAGCCACCTCCAGGGAAACAGGGCCTCAGCACATTATGGTTACTTGGGAAGAGAGATGCCAACAACCCTCCTTCTTCTTCCTGTTCTTGAGCTTGTTGTGCTGAGCATGACAACGTTGGCTATGGAATATTTCTGTGATCAGCTGAGGTCCACTGTCCCTAGTGTGTTCCCTCCCAATCCCTTGTCCACCTCCAGCCAAGCTCCTGGAGGACAGAGGGAAAGCCCTGAGGCTGTATAGGTATTTCTCAGCAACAGCCAAAGCTACAGCAAGTTATCCACAAATGCAAAGCACAGCACTGCCCAGGCTGCTGTAAAGTAGAAGCAAATATTTACAATTCCGTTAATTCTATATTTTATTGAACAGTCCATTAGTACGGCCAATACAGAAGTTATGCGTCACAATTTTATGATTTCGTTGTGTTCCTGGAACCCAGTTTTTAAGATGTTTATAATGCTTGCTACTTTTCATCCTGTGGGTATCAAGAAAGAGGGAAAAAGGTTATGGGTAACAGTTATTAGTTGAGCTGTTTCATCCCGAGTCTCTTCTGACCTTCCTGGGTTGTCCTCAGTTTAGGTGCTTCCTTCTTGCTCACTTTGTTGATTTGTTCATAACTGCTTGCACCAGCGCTTTGATTTGAGACAAATTGTTTGATGGTTTTTCTATATTTTTTTTTTTTTTATTTTCTAACTTCCTTGGTCTCTTGTTACTTTTGACCTTGCAAGTTTTTTGATTCTTTCTATATGGGGGCACCTTCAACTTTTAAAACTAATTTTTATTCCCCCATTAGCTGTGCTGTTTCATTTAGTCTTCCTCAAGTCTGTCTTGCAAAGAGGAGAGAGGAGTATGAATTTGTCTTGGAAAGACTTTGACTTTAATAGTCCCTGTGCTACTGCAAAAATATCAATTCCTCACCCATCTTTTTAGATTCTTTTCATCACACCTGGTTATTTTTCATTACGTGTATTTTGGGCAATACAGGGTCTACTGTGTATTGCAGCATTTCATGCAATTTTTATACTTTGGTGACACCAGATACGAGAGGAAGAGACATTCATTTTGTTTTAGTGGGGGGGAGAAATCATCCATTTGGAAGAGGCAGGAAGAAAGCAGTAGAAAAAGAGTTATTTGGAACAAAACTCATCCAGAAAGACACTTGTTCCATTTAAAAAAAAAAAAGACAGCCTTTATGGGCTCCTTGTCTAATGAAGCTTTTGGATAACTCATGTAGACCAAATTATTCAAGTGGATTGCTTATTCCTTTCTTGTTTTAAAGGCAATATGCTAACTTCTTTTAAAATACAGCTCAAGAGAAAGTCGTCAAAAAAATACAAAATTCTTTTTATGCTTCTGCCACCTCCTGTGAAAATGCCTCACTGAGAAAGAGCCACTGCTTAACAGTCTGCGGGTTCTGTATAAAGAAGTGTCTAAATCTTTTTCCTCTAGTCTACATCATCCTAAAATTCTTTATTTAAAATCAAAATATAATTTCTTGAGATTTATACCAAACTCCAAAGTTAAAATGGAAAACAATTAGATTATTTTTTTGCACTTTTGTTGTAAGAAAAGCTTTCCCTAGCATAATGACTAAATGCTATAAATGTTTATAATCATTTCAAAGAATTGTGGTTTGAGCACCTGCAGCTGTAGGAAGTTGGCCTGTTTGAACTTTTGGTGAAGACCCAGTGTCCTTACTCAGCCAAAATTCCTGTTGATTGCCTTGTTTCTTTTCCTGGGCTGTTTCAGTATGGGATCTAGACAGCAAGACAACCTTCATATTAAAAGTAGCAAAAAATGAAAAATGGTAATTTGTGAATGATGAAATACTAACTGTGATTTTAATGAGTTGCTCCCAAAGACAAAAAGACTGGTGAGGAGTATACACTTTTTATGGAACTATTCCATTTTCTAATGCTCTTTTCTACTATAATGTATTCTGAAAAAGGAGATTTTTTGGTGATGAAAAGAGGGAAGATTCCAATAAATGTGATGTAATAGTTAAATATAGAAATGTAATTTTTGACCCATTATTATTTTCATAGTAAATCACCAGCCCAAATGCCATTTTCTGAATTTCAACTGTAGAAGAATCCTTAAAATAGATATTTCTCATCTGTGATGTTTAAACATTTTGCTGTAGTAATAATACAATTCTTAAACTTCTATTGAAAATATCTTCAAAGTGAGTTGATGAAAATTGTTTTAAAGTGCTCTAAAATGCATTCTAGATTGTGACATCACATATTGTAGCCACCTTTCATTTTTATAGAAACTGAATGACACATCATCACTTTATTTACTGTAGGTTCCAATATTATGTAGATAGTGACATAATTAAGTTTACCATTTTCATTCTGAGAATGCTTTGCATGTATAAACCTACCCTCTGGTGTTTAATCATGTGTGCTTAGTGTATGCACAGCAAAATAGAGATCTGCTTCTCTTTGTGTACATTGTTTAATTAGGAACCACTTCCAGAACAGGTGTAAAAAAGCACAGCTTCTTGGTAGGCATAGAAATGTACCAAGAGGCTGGTATGACATAGATAATGCTGTTCTTGCATTAAGTCAGTTTGTTTTCCCCTCACACCAACAATTTGATCCTGAGAAGCTGTTAAGCTTAATAGCATTTTGGAATGCTTTGTTCAAAGTTATGTAAGACACTTGCTGTTCCTTTTTTCTTTTTTAATGTCGGTTGATGCGTGACACAATTTGCCATCTTTTCTTTGCTGTGAACACAGAGGATGTAAAATGGGATGGATATGTAGAGCTGGAGCTGTTTGAACTGTGGCAGACAAAGCACAGTAAGGCACAGCAACATAATCTTTTTTGCCTCCAATTTAGCCTTTCATGTGGTTAATCTGTAAACTAATTGAGCACAACTGGATTGAGCATCTCAATTTTTCTTTTCTCTATATACAAGAAATGAGTTATAATGAATAGATTTAATAATGAGCCAGGCAGCCAGGAAACCAGGTTACTTCTGGTAATGAGGCTGGTTTGGTAGTTTGCTTGCTGTGGTTTGTAGCCAGTTTTTTCAGCAGAACTTTCATTTAAACAGAAGGTTAAAATAATGTAATTACTCTTGTTAGTTTGCTACTATCATCAATCAGCATTTCATTTAAAAAAAGAAATAAACAATAAGTTTATTATGAAATAGAATTTTCTGTCTGACACAGATGCAGAGATCTGTTTAGTATGTTATAAAATATTTACAAGGAGAACATGATCTATTGAAGCTATTGTGTTTCTGAAAATTTACCCATGAACATAGATGTATTCTGTGATCTGAAAACTAATAAAAATGAGTAAAATTTATGTTATAATGGAGCACATAGAAGGCTGTTTTGAAATTGCCCATCTTGTGCTTTATCTACTTGATACCTGAAATAGCCCTGAAAGATGCCACATTAGTCACAGGAGCAGCACTGTATCTATACAGTGTAGCCAACAACCTGGACCACAGCGGTCGTAATGGTCTTTTACTCTTATTCCCTTTCTTTCCCTTTTGTGTGTTAAAGGCATGATGGTGTGAGGGGAAAGTTGCTTCAAAGTGAAAATGTGATCAGTGAAACCTTGTAATGAAATGTTCAAAACAGGGAAGTGAGAGAGTGAAATAATAGTAAATAAATCAACTGTAGCAGAAAATGCGCTTGAAAAGATGCCAGGCAGGAGTGACAGAGCACTTGGAATAATGCTCAGAATTGTATTCAGATATAGTCAAGAAATGAAAGCAAAATATTAAAATGTAATCCTTCCAGAAAATTGAGATGAGAAAGTTTAAGTGCTAAAGAAAAATGAGCAACTAATTGTTCTTTAATCCCTATTCATGTGTTTTAAAACCAACTTACACCTGCTGTCTTTGGGTTGAAGTTCACCAATGGACCTAACTCAAGACAGTATTCCTGTTTAACCAGGGCTCTGAAGCTTTGTAATATATAGTTCTGACTTCTGTAGTTCAGGAGAAGCTTCTTCAATGTAAGAAGCCCATGTTGCTGTTACAGGGAGGTTTTCCATTTGTACTTATATTGCCCTCAGAATATTTATCTTTTAAATAAAGGTCAAAAAATCTCAGTATGTTCTGTTTGTAAAAAATCCTCTAGGAGAAATTGTGGTTATTGTTAGTGTGTGTAATATACTGTTCCCTGTATGTTCCCTAACTCATATGAGTGGAAAAAACCAATTGTTGAGCAGACAGAACAAAGTTTTATTCCAGCAAGAGTACAGAAATTCAGAAAAAAAGGCTATGGCTTCACTAATGATATTGTTAAAGACCTATGAGGGCTTCTCAGTTTACTAAGCTTTTCTATTTTTTGTTCTTTCAAAATATTAGCATATTTTCTTCTTGTGAAGCTAGGATACCATCAATAACAGTTAGTTACTGAGGAATGAAGATCAAAATGTGAAGTTACAAAATATTATAACTCATTCCTGTGACAGAAATTGCTGTTCATCAGTGTGGTCATTCCTCTGAGGCTGTTCATAAAGAGCATACCTAAGTCAGATTCCAGAGTAATGGTTCTGGTGGTTTCCCAAATAGAAGTAATGAATAGGATTGCAGTGAATCCAGAATTTACCTGTGGATGGAGTCGCTAAGTTTTCCTAATTGCTGTTAATTTGGGGGGGGAAAAATTCCTAAAGATATCAGAAGTCATTATTCTGAAAGCAAGATTTTATTTTTTTACACAAAGCAAGATGTTTTTACCAACATGGGAGATAATTATGGATGTTGTTGAATGCTGGGGAAACTGATGTAATTTTCAAGGAGAAGGCAAATATTCTAAATATCCATGTATATGTAGGCACATATTAAAATATGTGTAGACACGCATCTAAACACCTGTGTACATTTAATACCTGTGTGCAAACCTTCTCCATAGTTTAGCCAATGATTTGAAACTTTTATTGAGCTCCTGTGGTCGGTAAAAGAGATCAGGTTTATAACATTTCATTTTCATTTATGTCAGATTCAGTGAAGGCTCTGCAAAGATTCTGTTCTTTAGTATATTGAAGAGACTGAAAAAACATTGTTCTTGCCAAATCTGGCTTCATCATAAAATCGGTTCTTTGGAAATGGGACTTGTTCCTAACCTGGTCTGTATTGGATCCATTGCTTGACATGTTTATGGCTTTGTAGCCCCTGTAATGCTCAACAGTCATGTATTAACACATGAATTATTTGACTTCAAATGGCCATGAGAAAAGTCTTACATTTTGTTTTATTTTTTGTATTTAAATTTAGATTTTTTTTTTTTTTTTAATGTGATGAATTCCTAGTTTCTTTCTCTGTAGCAGTGCTGAGTTGGTTTTGTAACAAGAGAAGATGGGAGGCTGCTTTAGCATGTTCTTGCATGGAGAAAAAGAGAGTGGCATTGCAGGAGTCAACCATTACTCTTGGCATTGTTGCTGCTTATGTCCTTCACAAATCAGAGGCCTGAGACTGCTGTGCTGAAAACCCTGATAAGATCAGTGGTAGTCCTGAGAGGTAAAGATTGACAAGTTCATGAGCAAGCAACAAACAAGACTTTCCCATTTCTCCACTTAGTTGTATCTCTCGGGATTTTGCAATAAGCTCAAATACCTTGAAGTACTGAAGCAAAAAAGTAGAGAGGTACTTGCCCATGAAGTTAGGATAATTTCTTTCTCAGTGGGTGATATGGGACTAATGTGTGCAGTGTCAGGCTGATGAAATAATCTTCTGTACTTAATTAATCCCAAATCATGAATACTCCTTCAGACATTTACAGTCTTTCAGCAAGGCAGTCATTCATAAGAATTTCTAGTTATGGTATCAGCTTTAAAGATAAGAAATTAAATAGAGATATTTTGGGTTAGGAAAGGGGGAAAATACTGCAGTTCTA
The DNA here is from genome assembly GCA_013397955.1 of Grantiella picta. Taxonomy (NCBI): domain Eukaryota; kingdom Metazoa; phylum Chordata; class Aves; order Passeriformes; family Meliphagidae; genus Grantiella; species Grantiella picta. The sequence goes on along the minus strand of VZRM01002585.1, from coordinate 446,816 downwards.
TACATGTGGTACATGGACCTAAATGTAAATGGAGGAAAGGAATTGTGGAAGTCTTCTACCACACTTGAATGAGTCATTTACAACATAGAACTTCAAAACACATAAAGCATATGGGAAGGGAATGTCAATGACACATAGTGAACATTGTGGTAACAAGTTATTTGCTGATTTAGTCAGTTATCTCAGGAACAGATCTCTAACCTGTTTTAATGGCTTAACATCAGTAAAATATAAATATGGAGTTATTTCACTTTTGTTTGTTATCAACTGCACGACTCCATGGGTCTGCGTGTAAGTCAATTCACTTAGACAAGTTAAAAGACTGGAAAGACTGTTAAAAATGTCCTTCTTAATATTCAAGACTAGTACATTTGTATCAGAATATCCATATACAAACAACTAATATAAAAACTATATTTTTTATCAACAACAGTGTGGCCAGCAGGACAAGGGCAGTGATACTCTCCCAGACGTCGAATCCTGTAACCACTTCTGGGCCCCTCATTGCGAACAAATTGTCTTTTGTGCAGTGCCTGAGAAATTTTGAAAGATGCTCTGAATTTTTTAAAATTAATTTTTTTTAATGAGCAGAAAATGACAGAATATAGAGGAAAATTGGTATTTCATACCATGTCCTGGAAATATAATGGCCATCTATGGAAACAGCTCATCTCCTTTGTGATTTACTATTGTTCCAAAACCATTTTGGGATAGACTTCCATTGAAAACATTTAGCATACAGGATTCGCATAAGTATGTCTGTATGTGTATGTTTTAGTTGTCTTCATTTCTTACTTAGAAACTTAGAGTACCATTAGACACTGGAAGAAAACAGCAGGAAACAAAATTATTTTAAGTGGCTTTCTAGGTTGCCCCAGAATACACGGAATACATGGCCATGAAATACAGCGTTCTAGGGGAGTTCTTGACATGGATATAGTTTTTAGGCAGAAAAATTTCTTGTCTGATTGTTTTGTGAGCTGTTGCAATTCAGATCTGTGAGGAGAAACTGGGGGACAGATAGGAGAGGCTGCTGTTGTGAAAATTTATTTGTATTGCTCCAGCAGTACTGTTCACAAAAAGAAAACACCATGAAAAGGCTACAAAAGAGGAATATTAAAACATGGCCTAAATATTTAGTGATGCTGAAAGGAAAGCTAAATCTCAACTTAAGTTGAGAGTGAAAAGAGTCATCAATGGCAGCAAGAGCTTTGGCTGCTCCCCTGAGAGCAGAAAGGTGGGGAAGAACCTGCTGCTCAAACAGCAATCTAAACATAGTTCAGGAGGGGAGGAAGAGTTACATGCTGACATCAGGAGAACAAACAGGAGGAGTAAATGGATGTAAGGAAAATCTGGTTGAGGTTAGGCCTGAGTGGAAGGAAGGAAATTCAGATAAACTTCAAAGGAAGCAGAGTACAGCACTCTAGAAATACCTGTAGAGAATTTTCAATGGCTAAATGGAATGGCTGATGATCGTTTCTCATTTTCTTCCTCTCACATCTCACGTTTCTAATCAAGAGAGAATCCTATCAGGTATTAGAAACTGCTATATTCACATCTATGTTTTTCATCTGAGCCAAAATGCAATATTAAAGTAAGGATATGAACTAGTACACAGAAGTCTGGAAGGACTTAACGAATGATGCCATGGAAGTTTCTTAGTTTTTTTTTTTCATTAGTGTAATGAAATTTTTCATGTAATGGTAAATTCAGGAAATTAACTGCAGAATTTCATAGTCTTCATATTTAAAGGGGATTTAATATTGATACTTTATTTACTGAGATATTACGGACAAAGGCAGGATTAATGGTACATGTTTGGCAATGATGTGGCAAATGAATCTTTGTTAATAATACAGAGCCTGTTTATTGATTTTCATTTAGGAGGGGAAAAAAATGCAAGGTGAATAAATGCCAGAAGCAGCTTTTGTCTCATTTCTGTAGGGAGATACAGTTGATTCACTAGCTGAAATTGCAGTAAATTTAAAAGCTGCTCACATATAGTGAGCATATTGAAAAGCAGTTGATATAACTTGCCTGTTAAATCTGAGAAACTCAATACAATTATTAGAAGTATTCCTCTCGATATAATTTTAGCTTCTATAGACACAATTTGTAGGCATATTCATCAATCACTTTAACATTTATTATTGCATAATACAAGTGTGTTTTCATTTTAATCTAGGAAATGAAATTAAAAATATTTAATTAACAAGCAAAATCTAATATTTTCTCTTTTGTTTTCATCATGGAGTCAAGAATATGATCTAAATTAAATCTATAAAAACTATAAATGGTGTTGCACTGAGCAGAAGTAACATGAAATAAGAAAGATTAACTTGTTTAAAGTGTTTGCTTATCTTTAGCATTTAGATTTAGCTGTTCTTTGTTTCAGAGTTGTTTATTTGCACTTTCAGATTTTTAAGTAAATGTCACTTAAGGCTGTACTCTGCTGAAGATAACCCAAAATGTGCACAGGTGTGGCTAATCTGTTTGTTATCCTGCCCTTTCTTTTCCTAAATCTCTTGGAGCTGTGCCTTGTTGTCATTATGAGACAGGTATTGCAGAGCACAATTTGGGAGTTCAAGCATGTTAGAACTTGGGCTCTGCTTCCAAAGTTGAGTCAATGCCACATAGGAAGAGTCCCTTTTGGGTTTTTGAGTTTATACTGCAAAGTGCAGTAATAATTAGAGAGTAAGTTGGAATGAGGGCAATGCAGACAACAATCATCTGATTCCATTCAGTTTTCTGGAGGCATCCATGCTTCCTCAGAAAGGTCAATGAAGATTTCAGCATGGTCATTCCCAAGGTAATCAAATTTAATGTCAGCAAATCTCCACCTTCTCATAGCACAGTTTCTTTCGTCCTCTCTCCTGTGTACAAATCAATCTCTTTTAAAGAAGAGCTCACTAAAAACAAGCTCTAAAAACTTTGTCAGCTGACACAATATTCCATTCTTTGTCCAGAAGTACAATTCTGTATACTTCTGAAATGCACACATCTGAACATAAATTCATATATATTTCAGAGATCTAGATTAAAAAAAAAAATATTCACGTGTACATTCATGCTGTAAATATACATACCTCTTGTCCTTAGAAACATATGTTTATTTTTGTTCCTGGTCCCTCACCTTTGAGGTGAGCTTGTTAGAATCAAGGATGTGCCTGGATTTCAGTTTTTCTGAACTACTCATGTAAGGCAATTGTGAAATTTCAGTTATTTTTAATATCAGGCTATGGGAAATGTTGTCAAATAAATGACCTCTTCAGAGTTATTAGCAGTGAGTTTTCTGGAAGTGGATTTTGAAGCTGAAGAGATAAATTCCTTTGTAATTCTTTGCCCAGGAAATTGAACATTGAGACAGGGTTCTGTACCTTTCCTTCTAAGTTTTATCGTGATAGACATGTTCCAAATAATACAAGCACCCATATCAAAACACACAGGAGACCAACAGGGAAAAAAGAATAGAGATTTCTCAGCAATGTAACCATATTATGGGAGCACAAGAAGTTTGATGAACAGGATTCCTCCATTCACTCTTCCACTGAAAACAAAAAAAGATTTTCCAAGATAGATTTCTAACCTCGATTTCCTCAGTGCTCTACCCCATGGCCTGAGTGCTGGATTGCTTTAATCACTTTATATCTGCCCCTTTGAGACAGGTCCTGAATAATACTTTCATTAAAATAGAAATTGTGGGGATTTTTCTTGTCTTAATGGAGCCTCCTGTTCCTGTAACTCTACCTCACCGTGAGAGACAACTTCTACCTTTCTAGTTCACATCATGTACCAAAAGAAGTTTAATTTATCTTTTGGTTTGCTTAAAGAGCCATCGGTGGCCCTAGAGAGATATCTCTAGTTTTGTAATAAAAGATTGCCTTCAAATATTTCAAGTCTCACTCACGACATTTCTACCAGTGAAAGAGCTGCAATCCTGTGGGAGACAGAATCTGAACCTGGTGTCTCTGGTAATCTGACTACTACTGATTTGCTTGCTGATTTGCTGACTACTTATAGTCTAGTTGTGGTTAATTGTGTCAGTGAAAATGCCCTTTTTGATGACAGCTACTTCTATAAGAAGCTTGAAAAAGTCGAAACTTTTGGGTATTTTCCTATATACCAAGTTCTTTCTGGATAAAGTGCACTGAAGAAATTATTTACAGCTCTCCTAAGGTGATTTGAGAATTCTAGCTGTGGCAGGAAATTAATTTATCTGTCACCTTTTTCTAAATTTGATGCATACTGAGTTTATCCTTCTTCCTCTCAGTGTCATTTAGGGAATTGGTTTTTGAGTTGTTTCTCTCATGCCTTCTTGAGATGTTGAAAAATATTTCCAAGGCTCTCCCTTTGAAGGCTAAGAAGTTGCTGTAATCTCGATGCTGAGACTCTAATTGGATGATGTTTGTTGTGAGATCTCCAAATTCATAGTGGAAATGAGGCCACTTCTCTAGAGTTCAGACTAGATGGGAGGTACCACTGAGAAATGCATGTGACAACTGTCAAGGTGCCACCAAGTGTTCAACAACCACCTTAATAAATCCCTCGTCATCCTAAATCAATCCAGGAATGAAACTGCAGCATATTCTTTCTCTTTTTTTTTTTCTTCTTCCAATGAAAGATTAAGAGATTATCTTCAGTGCAAATATATATTTGATCTACAACTGGACTGTTACAGAGCTGCTTTTCTGCTTGCAGGTTCAATTCTTTAAGTTACAATGATTGCACAGCCCTGTTTTTCATTTTGCACTCCATCACTCTCAAAGCCTTTCCAAGACCATCTACTTCTCTAATTCTGCTGATGAGATGGACAAAGGGTTTTTTTTTTCAGTTTGTTCTGTCCTATTTTAATGAGGTGACCTTAAGTAATTAAACAACAGAACAACTCCAGTGCTCAGTGATGCACACAGCAAATGCACACATAAACTTGGTATCTCATGAGGTTTATAAATGTGCACAGGTTACTCAAACAGGAACTTCTTATCATGTCTCCTTATACCCTTTGGCAAGGAAGACACTGAACAAGCCATCTGACTATTTCTCCTTCATTGTTTTTGTAATTGTGGTCTACATTTTCCTGTAGGTAATCAAAATCCAGAAATACAAGACAGTTTCTAAGATATCACTGAAGTTTATCACTTGGAAGTCAGAATATAGAGGATTGCAAGTTTGAAGGGGAGAGAAATACAGCCCCCCAAACTTTTAGATGAGAAACTGCTGATGTTTCATATGAAGCTTTCTGTCAAGAACTGTGTGCATTTTTTATTTAGCATTCTCCTAAAAAGTAGATACTCTGAAGTCTATCTTGAGTCTCCCTTGGTAACATTCTTGATTTGCAGTGTTACAAAAGCATTCTGCAATGAATGTTTCAACATGGACACGGAAGTCATCTTCTGATTGGAAATTGTCTGCTATATAGGGCTTGCTTCTATGCAACAACTGGCACATTGGGCTTACTTAGTGTTGCATTTCTCTGGGGTTTTGGTTTTTTGGGGTTTGTTTCGTTTTTGTTCTGGGTTTTTTTGTTACTTTTTGGGGGTTTTTTTGTTTTGTTTTTTATGGGTTTTTGGGCTCTTTTAGAAAAAAAGCTTTGAGCAAATTGCATTGCATGTACTGCTCCGAAAATCCAAAATGATAACCAGTTTACAGAATCTGATTAGGCTTTTTCATTTCCTAGTACTAGTGCTGGCTTGCAAATCTTAGACAGCATTAGCAGTTTCAGTTCTTTGAACCTCCAGTCTCCAAACCTGATTCAATCTGCATAAATACAGTTTAAGTATCTTAGTTTATGTCGTAAAGAAAAAATTAATTGGCTTAATGTGATGAATCTTCTGGCTTATGCTACCTTTTTTGTAAAGTACTGGTGCTCTAGTAAAATGTCCTAAAAGGGGAAGTATATGTACAAATTATATTTTCTCCAAGCATGTAGTTTATGGAGAAAATAAGGGGTTTCTCTCTTTATATGATAAATATATAATGGAAATGGAATGGAAAATGAATACTTTTCAGTTCAGTCACAGCTTTTTTATGCAAAATAACCAAGGCTGGTAGAACATCTGGTTTCTTTCAGGGCATTTAGTTAAGATATTATTGCTGCTTAGTCCTTATTTAGGTATTACTGGTTGATGCTTAACATGTGACTAAGGCAAATCTGTGTAATTAAAGATGTATACCTGCCACTAGTTCAAGTGGTGATACAATGTGAAGTCAGAAAATTAGCTGTTTTATTTTATTGTGGATTTTTTTTCAGAAGATTAAATATGAACTAAATAAATACGGTCATTTCAGTAAACTACTTTTGTATAAAATTAGGATTCATGGAAATGAATTTGCTCTTGGCTATATTTTACCACAATATTCTGGAAGTAACAATTTATATGTTTGATGTCAAAAACCACATCTTTCCCTCATGTGATACTTTTAATTAAACTAGCTTAGACTAATTTATTTTTATATATTTTTGTTTTCATTATGCTTAGTTCAAATAAATAATTTCAAGATGGGTTTATAATTGAACACTAAAGTAGTTGTATTTATATCCTGGATCAATTAATATTCATTTTTTCATTGGATTATTTGCATAGAATAGATTATTCAAGTTGATTTGATAATACTGAGGGGTTTTTCCAGTTGAATGACTGCTGTAGGGTAGAGAAGAGTATGGAAGATGCATTTTCTACTTACAACACATGGTGTGTGTTGGCCATGTTAACACTGACTTGTTTGTGCAGAACTCAAACTCCTTGTAGGGGTTGGTAGCCAGACTCAGGAGGGGCAGCTTATGGGTGTTAAATGGTTACTCTGCATCCCCTAACCTAGGCAAGGAATGCTTTTTTTTACCTCTGTTTTATAAGCTTTACTTCTTCTTGATAAATATTTTTCACAGACAGTTTCACATATAAGGCCTTTGTAAGTCCCTGTAGTCCCTCCTCTTATTCTCCCTCCCCTTAGGTTCTTAACTCAGATTATTTGTGTTTTAGCATCTGCAAACAACACTAAACAATTTCTGAAACTATTTTCCATTATAACTTTCTTGAATCACTTTTCTGTTAAGTCAGCAGTAAAGCTGAGGCTTAACTCCCAGTCATAGCTATTAGTCACAATATTAATGGAAAATACAATTTTTTAAAAGAGTATATGTGTGTGTGTGTGTGTGTGTATATGAATATATATCTATAAATAAACAGGTACTTAATTAATGTCAACAGTTAATACACAATGTTTCCAAATTGTGGAAAGAAACATTTAGCTTCCCTGTATATCCTCAGTCAATGAGCTGAAAAGGTTTATCATAATGGATTATGTTAACTAGAGATTGTGTGTTAATCTGTTATTTCAGTAGGCAAAATAAATATTCATTAAAAAAATTAAGCATGATTAAAAATTTATGGGAATCTTCTTTATACTTAAGAAAACGGTTCAATTTTATCATATAGTATCTCAAGTTTTAATTTTCATGTAGCATGTTAGAAAAGGACTCTTGGGTTTTTGGCTTTATATACAACAAGAATCTGTCTTTTCCTTAGAGTGGATTGAATGGGAGGTTTTAGTATTCTAGGTGTTGGCCTCTATTGCTTAAGCTGCTGGATCTTAACCTTTCCTGTAAACCATGTGTCAGAGGATATGTGAGAAGCTCAGTATGAGTCGCATATAAAGGTATGACTTAGTACATAGCTGAAATATTCTAGATTTTGCTGGTCCCTACTCATGAACATGTGCGAAAAGCTAAGGATTAGGCTAAAATAATTTTAGTAAAGAGGACCTATTAATGAAATGGGGAAGAAGGTAGCCAGGCAACATGTAATGTGTGAGAGAATAAAATGTCAAAGCCAGACAAATAATATGGCACATGCATGGATATAAAAACTAATATTTCATTCCTAATATATAGTGAATGGAACTTTATTTTCTAATGCAAGCAAGGATTTTTCATCAAAATATACAAAAACGGCATTTCCAAATATTGGATATTCAGCGCTTCCATAAATTCAACCTTTCAAGTTATCTCAGAAATATATATCGAATGCATGTCTATTTTCAATATATATCAAGATAAATATAAATATATGAAAGATATATTGAGATAAGCATAGCAAATATATATCAAGTATCTTGATATAATGGTTTTAGGGAGGTGTTAGCCTATTCATGTTAGGTTCCTTTAGCAACTAATTGAAGAAAAATGGAAAGGGCACTTGGAGGTTGTGAATTAGCTGGTACATTTTAGATACATGTTCTAGGATACAATGCATTGTCTCCAAAAGTGTTTATTCCCTCTGATGATTATATATGTGGGATGCTGTCTAAAATAAGTAATTTAAATTTGGTGACTGATACCCACAGTGTTTCTAGAGCACACCAGTAATGTATATAGTAGATAATTGTGGTCTTCAGGTTTTTTGGTTTGTTTTTTTCTTTTTGGTTAACTAATAGTGATCCAAATGCTTCATAAAATTCAGACTAAGTTTTTTAAAAATCATATTTTTTACTATCTTAGGTGATATACAGAGATTACCTAAAAAAGAGCAAATAAGTTAGATTTTGTCTGCAAATATTCCAAGTGGGTTTTTTTCCGTCTCAGAGCATGTCTCTAATTCTGCTACATTTTTGGGAATCTTTGCTGGCTCATCTAACCCGTCTAACCTGCTAGAACTGGTTTCACTGATTTTGCTCACAGCAGGCAGTGGGGATCTGTTCCCCTCCTCTTGTCAGAGGGATGTGCTCAGAAAGAGCTGTTGTATAAAAATACATGGCATTGATCTCAGGGCTAATCACAGAGCAATAAAGCGTCTGGCCACTGGCCCCATAAAATAAAGTTCCATAAAACAAGTAAGTCAAAATACTAATGATATCGATGAAAGAAATACATTCCATTTGCTGCAGCACGGAAGGGTTGAACCCTTACAGAATCATACAACAAAGTTATTGTTCTTTCTATTTCATAAAGGAATAATTCATGCACTATCAAGCATCCTGCCTCACTACTAGTTTCTTCTCAAGAATTATATAAAAGGTTTGCTACGATCGACTGCTTTTAATGAAGATTTTTGTAAAATCCTTCTGTTGTATTTGTTCCCTTTAATAGATGAAAGTATTCAGAATGAAAAATAAAATAATATATTTTTCCTACAGTTGTAAAGGGATATAATATCATCCTGAAGCTGAGGATGGGTCTGCAGTGTGTTAAGATACTCAAGTACAAGAGAGAACACCTGGGTTCTCGTTCGTGTTCAGTATATGTTTAATTATTTACGTGAAACAAATATCCTCAGGAGAGAGATTGAGAGCACTCCACCACAAATTGTCCTGTAGCTTTGAGGTAGAGATGCTATCTTTAAAAATGAACAGTCCAAATTCAAATCCCCTTGAGTGCTGATACTCAAAATCTTGTTATGGGCAAAAGGGAGCAAGCCATATAAATGACTCTCAGAATTTATTATTAGACCCACTGAACTTAAACTGCTTAGTAGGTCTAATGAATAGAAGGAAGCCCTTAAAATTATTATATGAAAAACCTTCCGGGTGTAAATAATTTATTAATAGTTTTATCCCTAGGTCGTAAGGTTGACAAATGTGGTACTCAGGAAGGGCAAGTTAGAGTATCTATGACAAGTCACCAGCATCTCAAGGTCTTTGCCAGGAGGAATTCAGCACCTGCAGTGTGTGGGCTCATCCTTCTATTTCAAAAGGAACACAGAAATGATGTTTTCCTTCTTCTCAGTCTTGAGTACATATGGATTTATTTTTGTTCTCTTATCCGTACCTACTATGCCACATCTGCCTTGTGCTAAGGACCCCAGACCCGGATGCAGTACTCCAGGTGGGGTCTCATCAGGGCAGAATGGAGTATAATAACAATAACAATAATAATAATAATAGTAATAGTAATAAGTAGTAGTAGTATTAGTAGTACTATTATTATTATTATTATTATTATTAGATGTATTGCTGCAGCAATTATTTTGAGAGGTTTCTTTGCCACCGTTATGTAGTCATATTTTAAATCGCTGAACAAATTCTTTAAATATAATTGAACTGCATAAAATTTTACACCTAGAAAATGAGGCTCATGCAACTACTTTTTTCTTTTATTTTTCTTAATAAGTATAGAATTCCATGGCAAATTTCAGCCAGACCTGACACTAGAACCAGACTCATAGAATAGCCTGAGTTGGAATGGGCCTGAAAGTTACATCTTGTTACAACTTGCCTGCCATTGGCGGGGACACCTTTCACTAGACCGGGGTGCTCAGAGCCCCATCCAAACTGGCCTTGAACACTTCTAGGTCTTATGAAAAATCAGAGACAGACAGGTTTCTTGGAAATATGCAGCAGGATAGTTACCTTTCTTAAAAAAAGGTAGTTTAGTTAAGGGATATGAGGAAAGCATAGTGATAATATGTTAGAGGTTTAGGTACTAGGGAGGTGGTGGATAATTTCTGTAAAGAACGAACTATTGCCGTATGATTTCTCACTAACCCAGGTTTTGATGAATTTATCTTTCCTATTAATGAGTTCTTCACATTCATATTTTTGGATGGTATAGAATGTCCTTTAAAAATCTCATGTCTAGGTTTACCCCAGTTTTCCTTAAAAGGCTATTTATTCTAGATAAAAAATAATTACGTAGAATCATGGGAAGAAGTGGAATTGACTGAGAAAGAATATATAAGTTATATTAAGTTATATTAAAGCTTTAATCAAAGAAATAGATTTCTATTCCTGTGGAAAGAACTTGCAATATGTATCCTGGAAAAGTTTCCTAGTTGATTTAATTCAGCATTATCTATCACCTCCACAGAAATCATGGGTCCTGCTTCGTGGTGCCCCTTTTACTGAAATAAGGTAGGGTAGACTGTTTTAGGACAGAGAAGGGACAATTATATTGAGAGGTATAGCTGGAAATATTTGCATTTGTAGTTGCAGATAAAGGAAACATTTTTAAGTCAGCTGGAACAAAAGAAACCCCATATATTTATTTATATTATAAAGCCATCTGTAGTCCACAGTATGTTATTCGTATATAAATAAATTTTAAAGTTCTGTATGTGTGGTTATCATCACATAATTTGTTAATCTAATTTTTTTATTAGATTATTATTTTTATTAGGTTGTGTCTCTTACACAAAAATATGCCATGAATCATTGGTTGTTTTGCAATTTAAAGAATAGAACTTCTTAGGTAACACATTTTCCAGTGGGTTTTCTATTTAAAATATTGTAAATTACTGTGTTTTCTAGTGACATGGAAAAAATTCTGAGAAACTTACAGTATTGGGTAGTGGGAATATGAACACATAGCTTTACCCTTGGAGAACTATAATTCAAAAAGGTCTAGAACTGAAGGTTTAGGTTTTTTTTTTTTTTAATGTTACACCACAGTATGTGAAAAATTAAAATTAATATTTTGTAACAAATCTATTCCGTGATCACCACAGCATTATTCAATACAGATTGAGTTTGGAGACTTTTCAGTGGAAGTAGAAATAGAATCCTTATTTCTATTCCATTCATTCTGTAATTAATTACAGGGAAATGTGTTTCTTTGTAGCAAATACAAATTTTGTTTATTCCTCATCTACTACAAAGAGACACTAAGCAGTGAAAAAAAAGTCGCAGTTTGCTATATCATCTTTAAAAGTGTAGCTATCAAGCATGCCTGGGAATTTGACCTGTTAAAGTTCTGCCTGATGGTTTGTCAGATAGGAGGCCCTAATGAATTATAATGATTTGACTGAGCATTGTGCTGCAGTTAGAGAAAAGACTGATTGTAGAATTGTATAAAATCAGGAGATAATGGAGGAAAGGAACAAGAAATCCATATACGCATGGCTAAAGCCAGATTAGGAGAAAGAAGAAATGCACAGTGAAAGAATCTGGCATCATCCAAATTACAGGACTACCTTTCCAGACAAGTAAAATTAAATTATGTAATTAACTGTCAGAAGCTGTTGATGAACCCATAAATCTTACAGACTTAGATGATATTGAAGATGCTGTAACTGTGTCCTGGGCTTAAAAGCAGTGTGGCCAACATTTCCAGGGAGGAGATTCTGCCCCTCTGCCCTGCTCTGCTGAGACCCCACCTGCAGTGCTGCATCAGCTCTGGGCTCCCAGCACAGCAAGGACAGGGAGCTGCTGCAGCCAGGCCAGAGGAGGAACCCAGGTGATCAGAGGGATGGAGCAGCTCTGCTGGGAGGAAAGGCTGGGAGAACTGGGATTGTTCAGCCTGGACATGAGAAGAGAGGGCTTTGGGGTGACTCAGTTGGAGCCTTCCAGTAGCTGAAGGGAGCCCACAGGAAAGATGGAGAGAGAGCACCTGGAGTGAAAGGACAGGGGGCAATGGCTTCAAATTTGCAGAGAGTAGGGTTAGATTAGGGATTAGGAAGAAATCTTCCCTGTGAGTTGGTGAGGCACTGGAACAGTTTGCCCAAGAAACTGTGGATGCCCTTCCCTGTTCAAGGCCAGGTTGAATTGAGCTCTGAGCACTCTGGTCTAGTGGAAGATGTCTCTCCCCATGGCAGAGGCTTGGACAGAGATGATCTTTGAGGTCCCTTCCAACACAAGCCATTCCATGATTCTCTGCTTTTACAGGGAATGTTAGAACTGAATACTTCAAACAGACCTTTGAGTGACAAAGTGCCAGCACATGGAATGGAAGAAAAAAGTCAATAAAGTAATGAAAACCTGTGTAGTTTCCTTGAATTCTGTTTTTTTCACTGCTGCAATACTGGTTAGTGAGACTCCTGACCTGAGCAGTTTTATGGGTCTTAGTCTGAAATTCAGAGTTTACTTGTGCTTAAATACAGAAAGTAGTAATAATCTTTAAGCTAGCTATAACTTGACCTGTAAAAGATTTAATCAGACAGATTATAGAAGTCTTAATAAATATATATTTAGTGTCATGAAAGGATTGATTTTTAAAAACTTCTGATTGTCTGGTGCATTAGATTGCTTATACATTTTTCTGGCTAATTTCATGTTAATTGTAAGCCTGTTGGTTCTCAATTAGAAGGATTGTCAATAGAATCCTTTGAGAGAAAATTAGTTTCCTAAATCAAGATAATTAAAGATGGGAACTTGCTAGTACCCTTACGGTAGCACTCAAAGATCAAAGAGCTTAAGGGTTAAATGAGAGAGCTTAAAAAGCCAGTCTGATTTCCTATGATCTCTGACAGTGTCACTTATTTATAAGCATTTCCTTGAACTTTTAATTTTTTGAAGCAGAAAGAATACTCATGCCAGAGACTTTTTTAATAATCCAGACAGGTCTCATGAGGCTGTTCTGACATTTTTCCACAAGTCAAAGGGAATAATTTAACTGTATTAATAGCAATATTTCAAAACTTAATAATACCTCAATAAGCAGTTGCTCCTTTCAGGTAGATTAACTAGATTTTTAAGTGGTTTTTTTCAGGATCCATAATACTTCCAATACCTGGTGATAATAATGTCTATTCTTTGCCTATTTTTAATATTTAAGCTTTGAAGTTTCAGGTCCTTTCCACAAAAGTCTCATAAAACTTTGCAAACATTTATCTCTTCTCAAGTAAATTGCTTCAGTGAAAATATTTGACACAAAAGCTAAAAGCTTTTCTTTTGGGCTGCTCTTTTTAACCAAAACTAAACTGAAAATGTAGTTGCTGAGAAGCTTGAAATTGTCTTGATTCTACATCTTCATCAAGGCCTATCATGTCCATGGCTTATTTAATGTGTAGCACAACTTCTGCATCCTTTGAGGAAAGATATTTGAAACACTGAAAACTAAATTTTAATAATTGCAAGTAACATCCTAACAAGTGGGGCCAATCAGCTAGTTCTTAAAACACATGGATGATTAGCTTTTCTCTGATAGGCAGTTATCTGTGTGCAATTAAATATCTAAACTGATATTAGTATTACCACATAATATAATTTATGCTTTTAAAATTAAAACCCGTGGTGGAATCACTTAATCATAGGACTAGAATCAGGATGATCATTCCAGAACATATATCAAGGCCAGGCTGGATGGAGCTCTGAGCAACCTGGTCTAGTGGAAGGTGTCCCTGCCCATGGCGGGGGAGTTGGAACTGGATGATCTTTATGGCACCTTCCAGGACAGGCCATTCTATGATTTTATGATATTATGGCAGCCGTTTAATCATTTCTTAGTTCCCAGTTGTTCTAGTGGTATCTTAACTTCATAGATCAAAGGCAGATAAGCAGAAATTTTGCATAAGATATAGAGAAGAATTCTGTCAAATTTTACTTAGTATTGATGAGTAAACAAATTTCGTATTGAGTACTTTCAGTGAAATATCTGTTGAAGGTTCAGTTAAACAGTGGCAAAATGTTGCAACAAATTGCATTTATGTTTCATGGTTTCTGTTTCCTAGGTAGCTGTTCTGTTTTCCTACATGAAGTATCATAGTAAATTGCTGATTTTAAAGATGGTAAAAAAGTTTGAATAGATAAAAATGTTGACAAAGCAATTTATTAAGCATCTACTTTGCTTCCCAAAGTCAAGTAAGGTCTATGTTCTAGTAGATCTAATGAATTTTTAGAACTTCTCTGTATCCTGTATTTTAAACATATTGAATCTCTAAGTAGACATTCAAATATGATTTGGTATAAAAAAGCATATGTGTTTCATATCCAAACACACACAGTTATCTTGAATATAATTTTTCTACATCTAGAATCTCATTCTCCAGAAGATCATGAGGAATAATGAATAACTACTTCCTCAGTTAGATTAAAGTAATTTTAAAATAACTGCCAAATAATTAAATTTTTAGGCTTTGAATATTATCACAGGAATGGATACTTAACAGTAGAACTTGTATTTTCCAACATGGAGTTTCAATGTCACATAATACAGTTAAATCTGCTGTTTCTTTTTTGATTCCATAGGTCTTGAAAGACCACAGAATATATGAAAAAAACTTCATATATAAAATAAAACCTTTCTTTACTTTAATGGAGTACTTTATGTGCAAGAAATGTTTGTGACATTTATCCAAAGATCAAAGGCTTTATCATGTGGTTTGCACTTGAACTGCTTAGTTTTATGACCACAGGGAAACAGTATAATTAGAAATCCAATCTTCTTATTTGCCTTTTAAATATTTATTATGTAATTGCCAAGGAGGGTTCTCATTAATGTTAAAATACTTATTTGCATCAGCTAAAGATGTGGCCTCTTAGTCACAACAGTGTTATAGAAAAAGTATCCTTCAAATGCTCTCCTCATTCTTCTTGGGCAGGACTGTGCTGCCTGAGGTCAGTCAGGGAGGGCACTCTGATGAGTAGGGTTCCTTCTGTTGTTTTAGTTACATGATATTGGGATTGCAGGCTTGGTTTCTTTTGGTGAGCTTTCTTATACAGACACTACCTCTATTTATGGTACTTTACAGATATGAACATTAACTTTCTGTTACAGGAAAAGAGACTGTTAACGTTCAAGAAAACCACTTTTTCTCCTCAGCTATAAAATACCTGTACACAACATTTGTGGCTTAACATGAGCTTTTTTGTGTATTTGAATGTGATAGACTCTTCCTATTCTGTCAGAGGTAATTCCAATTTGATTAGTTTGTCAAATCAGCTTGTTTCTTGTTTCTGTTTCTCCTGAGAGGGTTTCTCTGACCTATTGTCTCTTCAGATTATCAAATGGATTATTTGTGCCCATTCCTTATTATGACAGGGAACAAGTAATTTAATTTATCTCCCTGTCCCCTAATGTTCATTATGCTTCTCTTAGAACCACAAGATTATAGAATCTTGATTTGAAAGCATCCCTGGAGCTCATTTCTTCCTATCTTCTGTTTACACTAAGACTGTCACAAACATTCCACTGGATCAGGGCTTTGAGTTGTCCAACAGAGTTCATACTGAGAAGAGTTTGGATCTGAAATCTTTTTAACTCTGTTGAAATATGTTGTAGGTAGTTAAGAGCTTGATTCTTTGCCTTGTCTATATAAACAAGCCAATTTCAGCCATAATTTTTTCATGAGACTTTTTTTTAAAAATCCTGACGATAGCCATTTGCTGGACTCTTCCAGATTTCACCTCTTAAATTAGGGGCCCAAAATTTGACACGGTACTACAGTTATGCTGTCTTCAGCATTGACTAGAAGGTTGGAGAAGAATTCACACAAAGTACCTTCCCAGATGTCATCACAAATAACTATTTTGCTTTTAAAAGAATTTAAAATAAACTAGAAAATTATCTTTTTATGTAATTTAATACTTTTTCTACGTTACTTCTTTTTAGGTCATAAATTTACAAATTGTACTGTATTCTAGTTCATGATCAAATGCTTTAATTCTAGCTCATGATCAAATAATTTCAGCAAGTCCCACATCAATTGAAATAATGATGGAAGGTGTTTAAGTATTTAGAATTTAATCTCTTCTAATGTAATATTCTAAATGAACTCAGATGTGAAAGACAAATTTCCTTGTTTGACTAAGGTACCTAATCTCAGTTTGAAGGTAAGTCTTGCTGTGAGCTGGAGGTTGAGTAATATAACGTGTAGAGGTCACCTCCATCAGAATATAATTCTATGATTTTATGTCAGTTTTTTAGAGCTATAAAGTAAATATCAAATTTCATAACTCAATAAACTCATCCCAGATGTAGCCTGGGAGATGATGAAATGACCAGCTTTAGTTACCTGTAAGCTAATTTAATAATTTCTGTGAATAAATTACCCTTTCTTTTGTATAATTTAATATAAATATGCTTTTAGTGTATTGATCTATATGCTAAGGCAGCTAGAAAAGCTCTTGAAAAATTAAACATACATTATGCAATGCTAAGCTGTTTGCTTAAAATGGATTGGGACCATTCCTAATTATGCAAGTTGTGTGCATAAAAGTCTGTCATCTTTGCAATGGACTGTGATGTTTGCACCCATAAATAAAAACACATTCTACACACAACAGCTCTGATATCCTGATGAGTCACACTTCTGTAATAATGTCTAAGCCTTTTTTGAACAGACATTTATTCAACCAAATTTCATATTTCTTTAGGTTTTTACCATTCAGGGTAATACTTTGAGCTGAAGGAGTATTTTTCTAAAATATTTTCTGTTTTATTGAATGTTGAATTTTTTTTGTCCTTGGGCATTTTTAGGATTGTTTATGTAATTTATGACTTCTAAATTTTGTTTAAATGGGTTTTCAGCAGGGACTATAACATGGACAAACACATCACTGACTTAATGCTATCCTATTTTTAAACTATGAACAATTAAAAATTCATGCAACAATAATTCTAGGTTTGGGTTGCTTAGAAATATGGTAATGTTTTTTAAAGTTGTTGATGGAGAATAAAATATGTTTATACAAATAATTATATGTAAAGATGTTTCTGAATAAGATTGTCTAAGTACTCTTTACATTATTCACTCTAACTTTTTAAATTGTTTTTCTTGTAAATTCCAGAAGCAGAAGGTAAAGCAAAATAAAGGAAGTAGAGAGGGCATGTATCAAAATGGCTATTCTCCATTCTATTCTTACCCCTCTCCTTCTAAACAAAATTTTCTTAAAGAAGTGACTGATGTAGGCAATATTTCTGGTTTTAGAATCACCCCAAGTTGATATTATTCTTAAGTCTTGAATTATTAATGATGGAAAACTTGAGTACCGGATTGTGGACATTTGCATTTCAAAATGCGAGCTCAAGTTTTTTAAGGGTGTGATAGAAGGAAGAGGAAATAAAAGACATGGCTTAAAGTAAACTGCACTGAGTGAAAAGATGAGTCTATAAATTCATACTCCAGCCAATTTGGAGTGTCTCAAGAGCTATCTACCTTTTATAAGGAGCATGTAGACAAAGTGACTATTGCCAAAAGAAAGTCTGCAAGTTTTTAAATCTGAATTTAAACACTGCCTAGATGTACATGTCTGGCAGCAGGAAGTCCTTGTAGCCATTTCTCCACGCCCTGAGGACATCTGTCCTCAACAGGACAGCAGACTGTGAATGGGACAATTCATAGCTCTTTGAGCACTAGTTCTTTTTTCTGACATGTCAAACAGACATCCTTGGGTCACATTTCCACAATCTCTTTGTCAGATCCTACAATTAAAAATGTAAGGTTTTGTGTAGTTGAAGTTGATATTCTGATTTCATTATGCACTTTCAAGAAATGGAATGAAATGCTACACTTGTATTAAATACAACTCCTGACGTAGACTGTAACCAGTTTTTGAGGCACAAAACATTTTTACTAGAAAAGTCCTTTCTCTGAAACAAGTAATTTTTACGTGTCACCTTTTTTCACAAGAATAAAAGACAATCTGTGAGGATGGCCAATACAGATTTTTGTTTTGAGATTCTTTCAATCTAGGTAAAAATCCTCTCTTTATCTACAGAGACATTGATTAGTCAGTGTGTTTTATTCAAGATGCCATGACCTAAATACTGCTCTTTCCGTTGCTGAGTGTAGCTTACATATTATTTTGCTTTAACTTATTTGTTACCTACATGTACATTTCATAGAGACAGCTGTATTTTTAGCAACAGTTGCCATGCAATTGCAATGGCTGCTGTACCTGGCCATCATCTTGTTTTTTTTTCAATCTCACCTGGTGACTTCTGAACTCTAAGGCTAGCTGTAGCGTTTTTCTGCTGGGAACTGAGGGAAAAGGTTTCCTTACATCACTTGTTGCAAAGATCTCTTGATTTAAATCAGTCATGATATGTTGATTCCATAATTATGTGTTCTGATTTTTTGCCCTGTCTTTATTACAGTACAATCTTTAAGCAATTTCAATTACTTTTTTTTTCAAGAGAAATCTCTTAGTATATGCATCACGTTAGAAACAAATATCATACTTCTCCTTTGTAGAACATGTTTAAAGTGCACATTTTTTAAGGATGGGTTATGTATTGTATAAGAAGGAGCAAGCTCTTGGTTCCTATTAAAAGACATGTTTATATTGTATTAGTTCTATTAGTTATTGTTGTATTAGTTGATGTGTTTGGCATTCAACAGAAACTACAGCTTTTGGCCTGAAGTTTGAGAAGCATCTTCTTTGGGTTTAGATTATAAAGGCATAGTAGGTAGATGAATGCTTGCTCAATCCCATAGCCCTCTGAAATTTGAAGGACCACTTGAGCTGTTACAAGATTTTGAAGGAAGAATTTTGGCAGTGACTTCATCTAGCTT
>VZRM01002585.1:410669-427617 GCA_013397955.1 Grantiella picta | reverse complement strand
CCCCCCCCCCCGTTTCATATTTTCCGCTGCAGTTCCATAGACAGCCTGTATGTACCTTCCAATGAGGGTGTCCATGTTCAGTTACTGTCTTGACGTGTTATCAAACTTGTGCTGACCACTACAATGAAGAAATGCAGTTTTAAAAAGTTTCTTCCTCAGCAAAACCAAAATGGAATATAATGAGGAAATATGAGGCACTCTTTTGGAATGAGTGCTTCTTCTCAGAAACATTTCTGAGGTTTGTGGCTTTATCTTCAAGTGTGCAGGTTTTGATAAATGTGACCCTTAGGTAATTTTTCCTGTTGTATTCTCCATATTGTGTCTGATTTACTGTTCTATAATGAAAGGCTTCGCAGTGGACCAAGGGGAAACAAAATCGATTTTCGTGTTAGAAAGGTCACATAAACTCACTCAGACCAGCTGAGGCAGGAAGGCAGGAGAAAACTCCTGGTCCAAACCCCTGCTCAGAGTAAGGTCAACAGCAAATTGCCTATGGCTGTGCCCAGTCAGGTCTTTAGTATCTCCAAGATGGAGAATCAACAGCCTCTCTAGGCAGCCAGTTCCAGTGTTTGACCACCCACTGAGTAAAAAAGTGTTTTCCTATGCTTAAAAAAAGATTCCTGTATTTTAGTTAGTGCACATTGCCTTTTGGAAATTATATTAAATCCATTTTAAATTAGATTAAAAAAGGAAAAAAGAAAAAGAAAACCAACTAACCAGCCAAACAAAAAACCCACCCAAAACAAAACATCATAGAAGCATTTAGGTTGCAAAAGACCTGTAAGATCATCAAGTCCAACCATTTTAAATCAGCACTGCCAAGCCCACCACTAAGCCATGTCCCTAATCTCCACATCTCCACATCTTTTAAATATCTCCAGGGATGGTGACTCCACCATTTCCTTCAGCAGCCTTTTCTTATGCTCAACAACCCTTTCAGTTAAGAAATTTTTGCTAATTTCTAATCAAAACCTCCCCTGGTGCAACTTTAGGCCATTTCGTCTTGTCCAATTGTTTGTTGCTTGGAAAAAGTAAAATATTAACCCTACTCACAAAGCATATGCCCAGCCTCCCACTCATTCTACACATCTAGGTTTCTTTTACTGAAAATCTATTACTTTGAAGATTAGGTCATAATTTTTCAGATTTATCTTTATTGAGTTACTTCCTAGTTTTGAGAAGATTTATCTTATGTGTAGGAGATTTTATTAAATTAAGAATTCCTTGATTTAGTAATTTTCAGTCTGGGAAGCATGTTCCTTAATATTCATCAAATACTTTTTCTTTCTGTTTGTTGCTGCCAAAAAAAGTCAGATTGAGCAGATTTTGTTAAAGTGATGTTAAGTTTTGTTAAGTTCTATTCTGTAGTACTTTGAGCATCCTATTCAATATTATTTTTTTTCTCACATATGTATCCATATGTGTATGAGACCAAATATGGTAAAGGTTCCCAAGGATGGTTCTCTACAGTTAAAATAGCTTAATATTGTGTTAATCAATGAATTTTAAACTTTACCATTCTTCCCATGAATAATAAGAAGCTCTACTGAATTTAGCTATCATAACTTAGATAGAATTAAATATATGCATCATGTCATGCCTGACACTTTACAGCTAAAGTCCTCCAATGTTCATCATGCCTTTCACTTACACAGATTTTAAGTGAACAAATCAAGGCATATTGGGGTTTTTGGTTTTCGGTTTTTTTTCACCTGGCTATCTTTTAATCTTGATTTTTTTTTATAAGCTTGTGAGCCATGTCTAGGAATATTAAATATTCATAAATATTCTTTAGGTATTCTTTAAAATATCTGAATATATTTAGGCTTGTAACTCTCTATATAAAAAAATTAGCCATTGTCACATCTCTTCAGTTTTTAAGAATTGAGCTCCCATTATCAACCTGCCTGAAAATCTCAATAACACTCACAATATTTATGTGTTTATTTCTAAACTGTAGTTTGCTTGACTTTTGGAGGGACAGTAGTTATTAACTTCTGTTTGAGATAAGCCTTTTGAATTTAATTGTAGCGAGCAGACTGGTTTATACTTGTTTACTGTCTCTGCTCAGATATTAATAGCTTATCTATTTTACTGTTTCTGTTGCAAGTGTCATAGAAAAGACTGTTTAACAGAGGATTTTCTGCTTAAGTTTCAGTATTTGTTGCAAAAAACTGGATTGTGTTGGTGCTCTTTCATTGTGCATTTCACCCCTATAACATCTGTTATGGCCCAGAAGGCAGTTTGAACTTTGTGTGACTTCCAGCTCCTGTCATCAGGGAAAATGACACTTCAACAGATGTAGGAAATGAATTCATGATGACACAAAGACTGTTTTGTCTAACTAAAAATAAAACACTCTGTAATCTGTGAGACAGAAATTCAACAAGGAATCCATAATAATTCAAATAAAATGTTAGAACTTTAAATCAGAACGGTATTCTCTACTGACAAATCCAAATTAAGGCTAATGTGATGAAATGGAATTCAGTTATACTGAACTACTTAATTAATTGTGAAACTTTCTGTCAAGTAATTATAAATGTAACATCTCTCAGTAGTGCCATAGCCTGGAGAAGTGATACTTTATGATTTACTAGTAGTCAGCCCACTAGAAAATTGAAAATAACAGAACTCTAAAGAGTTTAAATTTTTGTTTATTGCCTTTGCAGGTGCAGTTTTCTTTCAGATGTTTCTACAAAACTTGCAGACAAGCGTTCAAGGCTATTGAATAGAAGACAGGACATCATTAGGCCAGTTAATATATCTTTATTCACAAGAATAAAGTAAGGTTACATTTCTTACAGGATATTAGAATACTGTATAAATAGGAAATTTTATGCAGTTTATTAAACTGCTAAAAATTGTGAAGAAAAAACCCTGAAAGTACATGGAAATGGTAAAACATTAAATGAATTGCACTTGAATAGTCAGTTTGGGTTAATTTTTCACTGTAGGTTCTCACACACATAGAAAACAGTTATTCTTTAGCATTTTCTTTCTTCTAAAATGATTACAAATGTCTTAGGTGGTTTTAAACAAGTCTCACAGAATTTACAAGCCAAATAAGAGCATCATCTCCTTTTCAGTGGATATGCAGATGGTAGGATTTCTTCCCCACAGACAATTCACTTGGATATAAGAGAGACATGTCCACATGCAGTAAAATCCTGTTTTGTTTCTAGCATTTCATTGTGAGTTTGCTGTTTAATGATGATAATTTTAGTAACTATGTCGTTATCTGTAATGGTCGTCTCTTGTGTAACATCTGACCACATGCCATGGCCTCTTCAAAGGTCTATAGTGTTGAAATCTTCTTTGTTTATGTGAAAAAAAATAGTACCTTATATGACTTCAGGTATCTCCAAATATAGTTTCCATTGGGTCATTTAATCTCTCGAGTGCAAATAACTTTAAGTAGACTTTAATTCAGCCTTATTTTATATTGGTTTTTTAATGAAGTTCTTTAGGGCAGAGGTGTATTGTTCCAAATTTTTTGGTTATTTATGGAAATGGCTTACATCAGACTTTTGCTAATGGAGATGTAACTTTATCACTTCTATAATGATTTTTTGTTTTTGTGTTTCTGACTTTGCTCAATTACTATTTGGGAAAGGTTAACCTAGTCAGATTTTTAAAAAGAACTTAAAAAAGCATTTGCCCTAAATTAAAATGCCCTTGAACTGTCTGATTGTTAACAAGTTCATTGTATATTTACTAATTTATGTTTCCTCATATCAGCTTAGATGCCTGGAGGTCCAAATTGTTCTAAAATATAGTATTGAGAAAAACCCACCAAGGGTTTTTGATGTTTCAAAATATTTTTAAATCAGAAATTATTAGAATTTTAAGAGAGAATCTATTTCTGCAAGTGTATTTTTGTTAGTGTAATTTTCATTCAGAGCCCATTCACTTTTATCTTGGTGTCAGTAGATTTAAACAGGGTATTCTTGGAATCCTGATTAATAAAGGGTAGAAAGATTAACTGGGTGAGTGGTTGCTCTGGGATTTAATTTGATACCTGTTAAAAACATACTAATTTCTTCATGCTCAAGGATAATGAAGCCTAGTTTTCTAAGCATATATTAAACACTAGTTAAATCATTTACTGAAAGTGAAACCACATTACCCAAGTTTGCTTACTAAATGAAGTGAAAGAACACCAATAGCTGAGGGTATAGTTATCATCAGAGAACTCATGCTAAGCTGAATTGGGACCTTCCCAAAGAAAACAGTCCTCTCGTCTATATTTTGCAGTCTACTTGTTTTTTCTTAGAATCCAATGCCAGAGCAATTCAAATTAGTGTCGATAGCTGTCACCGCTTCCCTTAGCTCCATGTTGATCCCACGTTATACCTTGTTTTGTCTTCATAGCAGAGTCCCTTCCTTTTTACTGCCTTCCCTTTAGCCTGTACTCTTCAGTGAATTTGCAGTCCAAGAGATTTAGAAAGACCCTTCCAGCTGAGTGATGTCTAATGGCTCAAAAGTAAACTCCAGAAGTTTATTCAGGTTTATTGATGTAGCATAAAACTGTTCAAATATGTCATATCAAATTTGCATTCTGGAAACTAGAATGGAATATAATATGTTTTGTTATTGGTTTCTCTCCAATACGGACAAAAGTTTTGTGTTCAAGTTTAGTGTGTGCATGGGTGGGATATTTTAATTTTTTTAAAGTAATTGAATTATCAAGAAGATGCTAGATGTGTTTATTAGTTGAAGCAGAGCTTTACTCAATATTTCGTCAGATTTTATTAAAATATCATCCCCTTCACCTTTTTAGTAACTTTTATATATCTTTCAGATACATATAATATATATAATATCTTATGTGTATACATATATATATATAAATGTACATTTATATAGTATACATGTTTTGAACATGTTTTAATACATTGCTAAGGGACAATAGAAGTGCACATGTGAATTACTGCTACAATTTTTGTATCGTCTCACTGATGACACTTCACTTCTATTGCATCAGGTTGTCATCTGTGCAATCATGTACGGCAGATTTGTGATGTTAGTTCTGAAATCTGAAGGCTACTGCTGCTAATGGGACTGAAATTAATTAGTCTACTAAATATTAGTCCTTATGAATGCAGTCATCTGTCTCCATATTTAACAGCGCAAATGGACCCCTCATTACTGTTCTTATTCATCTTCCTAAGTGATTTTTAAACCCATTAAGGAATAATTCAGCAGAATCCTCTTAGTGTATTATAACTGATAATAATTCCTTTATAATGACTCTGATCAAAAGGGAAGGGATTGGTTGTATCACCTATTTCTAGTAGTGCTCTTTCATTTTGCTATAAAATTGGACATGTACCAAAGACTGAGGGAAGCCCCAAATGACTTCCCTTTTTCCCAGAACAGCTGTACTACAGTAGCATTACATTCCCCAGACTTCTGCTTGAAAGAGATCTTTTATATCTTGTCTCTTTCCATATTTTTTTTCCTGAATAGTTAGGTGATATTCTGGGAAACAATGGAAGAGTAAGGTTCTTTTTCAGATCTATCAAGAAGTTACTATTTATTTCTGGGCTTAGTTTAACATAGCAGGTCTACTAAATTTTGGCAATATCTTCACTGATATTGCATATAGCTGATCAAATAAGCATTTGCCTGTGTATTGAAAGAAATTCACACCAGCCTGAAGAAGGTTTCACTGTGCTCCTCCCTGTTGCACTAGAAATGCCACTAGTCCCTGCTCTCTAGTACTATTTTCAACATTTCTACAGTCCACATTCTTCCAGTTTCTTCCTGGACTCTAGGAAATCCTGCCGTCTTCCTGGTGGTATTTATGGACTGGTAAGTTTTGATCTTAGCAGATCTTAGCACACCTTTTTTATTAATCCATTAGTTAGTGTACAGCAATAATTTGGGTTGTGAGTACATCACTGCCAACTTCATCAGAGCTTATACTATCTGTTGTTCTTGAGACAGGCTTGAAAGTAAGGTAAAAATTTCTGGATGTGTTGTCACTTTGCAATATTTTGTTTTCAGTAAGTGACAAATCTTCTCCTAGCTTCATATTTGAATATTTGCCTGACTACTAAAATGCAGAGATTTCTAGATTAATAACTTGGGCAATATTTTTCCATCTAGGTAGCATGAAGAAATAAATTTCTATTTGCAGAAAGAAGCAGAGCTAGGAAAATGATGAGGCTGGAAAAAGGGGACAGATGGTCTTATATTTTTCTATTTTGTTAATATTAAAGTACCATATGTAGGAAAAAAAAATTCCTTTTGGTTTCAGAGATGTAGCTAGCATGTGCCACAGAGTTTACAGTTACATTTATGGTAAGAAATTTAATTCCACTTGAGCACTTTGCCAAAGTTTTGTTACAATCTCAAATATCTATTTAATTGATGAAGGAAAAATATTCTCTTACTTTTTCACCTCTCATCATGCCATCCCTTACATTCCACCTGACATGTATTACCTAATCTATTGCATTTACAAAGTTCAACATCAGTTATTACTGTTATTGGAAATAACAATGCACCCGTCCTTGAAGCAATATTGCTGAAATGCTAACTTATATTTTATAATATATTTTTATATAATATAACTTATATATTTATGAAGCAAATGTACAACACTACTCTTTAAAAAAATATGGTACTTCAGAAATGGTGGCATAGGACCTAAAAAGCAAGTCTGTGATATGAAATAAATGTCATAGCGCTTGAAATTCCCCCACTGCTATTTTTATTGGTACCTTGATTTCCAACCGGCAGTCATAGGTCCTGAGGTTATAGTGAAGCTTTATCTGACAGGTAAATAAAGAAATGAGGCTTGGAGTAGCCTCCCAGATGATTTATGACTCCTTGATGCTTATTACAACATAAAATAAAACTTTGTGTGAAACTCATTTACTTTCTTACATATAAGTTTGTCCTTTGCTTCTGGTGCCATGGATGTAAAGGCCACAGAGGAGAATGAGCAAACTCTTCCCTTGTCAGTGCTCTGTGTCCTAAAGAAAGCTTCACTGTGCTCCTCCATGTTGCACTAGAAATGCCACTAGTCCCTGCTCTCTAGTACTATTTTCAACATTTCTACAGTCCACATTCTTCCAGTTTCTTCCTGGACTCTAGGAAATCCTGCCGTCTTCCTGGTGGTCTTCATGGACTGCCAAGTTTGATGTTAGCAGAGTACACACAGATATATACCTTTGCCTGCCACAGGATATGTTCTTTGTGACTTTGTTTTTGTGGGTTTTTTTTTTATTTTTACCTATTTTCTTACAGGGGCAGGGTATAAAATATCAATACTCACTAAAAAAATGAACTCAGGATATTCTTCTCAGGAAAAGCACTCACAATTCAGGACATCTCATGAAAATGTTATGTGCTGTACAGATATTTCATGTTTAATTTTGTTTTGGTGGATTTTGGGTTTTTTGGGGGAAAATACTCAGTTCTGTTAAATTTTGTTTAGCAGCCTGATACTGAAGTTATCTTTAGTTTTCTTCCTCTTTTTTTGGTGTAGCTTTTGATATGACTGTTGAACCAAAAATTCACATCTTTTTTAGTTCTTGCTTATTTTGGCTAAACTCATGAAAGTTGATCGAAAATCTATTTCATTGCACTTTTCTCTTAATTGTAATAGTTTTCATGCTAATATCTATGGATCGTATTTTGCTGATAGTTTTTCTGTGCTTAACTTTTCTTGAATTTCTACTATCAACAGAACTGAATAGTTGTGGGTTTGAGCAGGTTTTGAATTTATATCAATTTGAGGGTGAAATATGTCACACAAAAAAAGTTAGAGACTTAGGGAAAACACCTTTCCCAGACTCCAGATACCTCCCCTTCCCATTCCTGGCCTTCACTCCCCATATTATCACCCCCCATGCAGGTGACAGTCCATTCAGTGAGATGATGGGTAATGCAGGAGGCTGGAGTGAAGACACAGAGGTTTCTTTCTGCCATTCCTTCTTTTGCCCTCTTTTCTTCCACTGCTCCTTCTCCCTAATTCGTTTCCTCTGTTGTGTTGTGGGTTATCCTCAGTCCTTTGGGGATGTGTTTGCTCTCTCATGGGTTCATGCATTGGCCACAGTCCTGGAGTGTTACCAACTGTACAACAGAGAACCTCCTCTCACTTTGGCCTTCTCGTCTCTCTCTTTGGTGTTCTAAGAGATGCTGCAAATTCCTTCAGCCCTCTCAGTTGTGTCTTGCAGTGGGTCCATCGTGTCCCAGTTAGAACTGACTGTGTCTGTCACGGCAGAACCTCTGAACTCCCTTCCCAAAACCTTGCTTTTTATACCCAAAACACTTGAATTTAAGAACATTGTGGGAGGCAGTGTCAAAAGCCTTGATAAAGTCAAGCTATTTGCCACCCACTGTTCTTCTCTTCTGCAAAAAACTAATAATTTTATCCTAGAAGGTGGTGGAGTTGGTCAGGCGTGATTTACCCTTGACCAGTCTGCGTGTAACAAATCACCTTATTCTCTCTGAATTTCTAGCTTTATGTTTATGTGCATTTCTATAATTTCTTCTTCTTTTTTTTTCTTTCTTCTTTAATTTTCTCCTCACATTTGTGACACATAAGGCTGTTATCATTGTGAAACATCCTTATTTAAATTGTTTTCTCTATCTCTATATGTACATTATTTCAAAATATAACAATATTTAGTTGAAATTTCATATTTGTTGAACAGATTCTATGTCCAGAATGAAAACAATATAAAACCTGAGAATATAAGATTTAAACTGATAAATGCCCATATTAATGTTCAACCTACTTTATATTTTTCAGCTGTACTTCAAGTTACAATTTCACTTAGAAAAGTTGAGCTCAGTGTGGGTGAATCCAAGTTCTTCACATGCACAGGTATGTACTAATTTTATTTGTAAGTATGTAATTTTTTTAAATATTGAACATTTTATGTATTTGTAACTGAATTAGTTGATTCCCAATATTAAATTAACATGTCATAAATTCATATTGGTTTGTGAGAACTGTGGTAAATAGTAAAACTTCTCTGGCTTCACATTTCCAGTCTAGAATCTCTTTATTTCACTCACTGAATCAGTTTGAATTCTCTATATCAGTACAAGTCATTTATATCTGTTAGGATGCCTTTTTATTTAAAATATTTTCACTTACCTAAATTAAGGAATAAAATCCTCTACATCCTAATGAGACAGCGAAGGAGGTTTTTTCCTGTGAGGCAGTTATCAGTCAGGTGGAGAAAAATTTGCATTTGCAGCTGCCTGATATGGATCCTTGATGTTGCTGAGTTGAGATCTTCCATTGACAGTGACATATGGCCTGACTATGCTGACAGTGCAATTGCCTGATGACTTGACCTTTTTATTCCAGTCACTTTTGGACAGCTGTTTTCTTTCCTTTAAGACTTTATACCTTTCTGTGGTTTTTGTTTTTCCTCTCTTGAGATCCTTAAGCTGCTATTTACCCTGTCTCAACAATTGTACATCTGCCAGCAGTTTTTCCTGCTTCTCTTTCTTACAACTCTCATAATTTAGCAATTAGCTGACATTATAGAATCATAGAATCACGTAGGTGGAAAAGACATCCAAGATCATCCAAGTCCAAGTTTTGACTGATCACCGCCTTGTCAACTAGACCATGGCACTGAGTGTCATGTCCAGTCATCCCTTGAACACTTCCAGGGATGGTGATTCCACCATTGGCTTGGGCAGCCAGTGCTTGACAACCCTTTCCATGAAGAAAGTCTTCCTGAATTTTGCATGAATTCCTGACACTGCACAGACTGTGCATTGAGTAGGTATATGCATTGCATGATGTGCTTCTAAACGTCTAAACCTGGATTGTTTTTGGTTTTGTTTGTAGCCATTGGTGAGCCTGAGTCTATAGATTGGTACAACCCACAAGGAGAGAAGATCGTTTCTAGTCAAAGAGTGGTTGTTCAGAAAGAAGGCGTTCGATCCCGTCTAACCATTTACAATGCAAACATAGAAGATGCTGGTATATATCGGTGCCAAGCAACAGACGCTAAAGGACAAACTCAAGAAGCTACTGTAGTTTTGGAAATTTATCGTAAGTAAAATACATCAGTAACAAATAAAAGACTATGTTTTAAAAGCCACTAGCACAGAGAAAGTAAAGTTTCTCAAAATATCATGCCAAGCTCCGAATTTTATCATCTAAATAATTGCATCTCCTGGACTTTTCGTTAATAGACATTATGACAAAGTTTAAATTAAATGGAGAACCACTTTTTCCCCTGTGTTTTAGAATGTAATCTTGTGAGAGTGCACTGTATGCCCCTCAAAGAAATGAGCAAATATGAGGAAAAAAAATAGCTCAACATAATTTATATTGAAAATATATCTACCATTTACAAATTACACAGTATTACAAATATGTGCATAAATAAAAGTGCAGGAAGTGCAATATATGACATTTAAGAAGTGGAGGTTTTACTGAATTACTTATTCTAATGTCTGTCTTTTGCTATTCTTGCCCCTATGATAAAGCACTGAAGCTTAGTGTGATAAGTCACCAAAATGCATTTCAATTGTAAGCAACCAATCAAGAGTATGTTTGAAAAATAAATGCCTTGGATTGTAGTAAGAGAGTCTCTGAGAGATTTGAGATTTTTTTTTTCTCAGTGTTGAACAACTTTTGATCATATCACATTTTTTAAATTAATAAAAAATGCCTAAAAGCTGTACATAAGACAAGTACAGTGAATATTTAAGGCAAGGTCTTTATTGGTGAAAGGATGGGATGTATGCCAGCAGCCCTTCACCTGAGCTAGGATTTAATTTCAATGGAGAACAGTTTTTTAAACATGAGGAAATTATAATGAGACAGAAAACACAGAGCAGAATGGGAAAGCATTGCTTCTGAGAGGTACATATAACTCAGATAACAAAAGACATACAATTTTAAAGAAATCTTTTGATAAAACAACCAAGAAAATGTCCGTGGCAGTTAGAAGTGATTACATGATGGCTTGAAAGCTGGCAGTTCAAAGGATCTCAATTCTTCTGGAATTCATTTGTATGCATAACACTGCCAGTTACTCCATTAGCAGAGCGCTGAGCAAGGTAAAAGTCTTTAAAAGCATTTGCATGTGTTTTAATAATTCTTAGGACAAACAAACCTGAAAACCTACACAAGAATGTCAAGGTGTGTGAGAACAGACATATAAAGTTTCCTTATTTATACTTGTGATATAAGAAAAAAGCAGCATAAACTGGTGGTAGTCTTAGGGCCTGGTTCAGGGCTCTTGCATGTCTCTGAGAGGTTTTTTTTCTGACTTCATACAAAAATGTATGAGAAGTGTAACAAAAAAAATTGTGCATCTTTTGCTGTGGGAAATACGTGGATTATTTGTGCCTGCATTTGTAGAAATATTTTTTTAAAAAGTATGTGAACCTGTAACTCTGGCTGAAGCTCCCCAAAATGTACTCTGAAATGTAATTGGCCATCTTTGATCTGAGAGAACATAGGTTGGTTTGTTTATTCTGTGTGCAAGAAATTCTTCCAGATTTTTTTTTTTTTTGTGTCAATCAATTGGTTTTTGCATTAGATCTTATATGACATCATGGATTAATGCCATCTATGACTTCTAACAATACTGAATTTTTTCAAACCATTTGGAAAATCAAATATCATTTGGACATTTGAGCTCGGAAAAATCAAAAGCCTCAGCAGGCCTAAATCAATCTTTTTAGATCCTAAAAATACTGCTATAATTTCTTATTACCTGATAGTCATAATAGACTTAATAGTTTCTCACTGGCTTTTTAGATGTTACATTTTACTCAGCTGCTGTTTTTCTCAGTCAATGAAGAAAGATTTCTTTTTTTCCAGTGAGAATTTTCCAAATTTTAGTTGTTTTTATGGAAGTTTTGGTAGAATAAAGACATGAGGTTTTAATTCAATAACAGAACAGTGAGGAATAAAACACACAAGAGAGTAAAAAAACTATCAGCATGAATATATAAACTTCTTAGACCTAGAGTTTCAAAACTGGGGTTTGGAACATTGATGAAACTTGCAGAATGTATATAAATAAACCAAAATTTTTCATAATGCAAAATTAAATAAAGTAATTTTTACAGTCACAGTGTAAGTCCAGGACCATTTGAGTCTTACATGAGAAAATTCTATTAGGGAAATAAATCTGTATTATCCCAATTAGAAGATTTAAAAGTGATATTTATCTTATTTTGTGTTATATATAATTTTAATGCTAACTTAAGTGCAAGACTCTTACTGTATTCTGTTTTTTTTTTTTTCCTTTTCAGAAAAGCTCACGTTTCGGGATATAGTATCTCCACAAGAGTTCAGACAGGGAGAAGATGCAGAAGTTGTTTGCCGTGTGACGAGTTCACCTGCTCCCATTGTCAGCTGGTTGTATCGCAATGAGGAAGTCACAACTATTGCTGACAGTTAGTATTTTGGTAACTCTTTAAGTTATACATTCCAATTAATATGAAAACATTATTGTAAAAAGACTAATCACATTTTAGTGTGGGATTTTGATTAGCCCATCAGCTGCTGTAATTCAGCCAGGTTCTGTGATCTGTAGAGAATCTATATACAATGGTTTCCCCCATGAGTCTTTTTTTCCAGCCAGGAATTTTGTCTAGTTGTAGCATGAGTGTCCAAATGCCCAAAGGATTGCTGGGAGCTCCCTCACAGGAACTCTTCCTAGTCTGCCTTGACTGTAGGAGTTGAACATGTTTAAAACCACACAGAGATGAACTTCGCTGCACACAAAGCTGTGACACAGACCCAACGGAGCATTGACTTTGGGATACTTGCCCAGTTGACTTTGGGATACTTGCCCAGTTGCTCAGAGAATTCCAGGTGGAGAGGCATTTTGCATTGTTGTGAGAGTTTGCTTGTATGAGGGTAAATTACCCCGTGAGTTACAAGCACCTGGGATATAATAATCTGCTTGGGCTGGACCAATAAAGCCTAGGTTCAGATAAACCTCACCTTCCCCACAGGCAAGCTCTAAGCCTCTAGAGAGACAATTAATTAGGAACATAGAATTTCTTTGACTTACCCCTGCAAAAACTCTGAATCCGTTTTTTCAGTGCTGTCTCAATAGTCATCTTTGCCTCTGTGGAAGATAAGACTTTCAACATTTTCTGGAAAGGGAGCTAACATTTTTAATTAACCAGCTTTTCTAACTTCCCATCAGTTTTTCTCTTTGCGTTTAATGAAGCTCAGGGTAAGCAGCATGCATTTAAAATTCTTATTTTTTCAAAATTAATTGTTATTTTTATTTCAAAATTGAAATGATAAATGTATTTGTTGTTTTATGAAATCCAATAAGCAAATGTAGAGCAATTGCTGGGGCAAAAAATAGCTTTGTTGATATTTCTTGACTCAGTGTGAGGTTCTTCTTCACTGGGAAAGAAAGTTTT
Organism: Grantiella picta; assembly: GCA_013397955.1. Lineage (NCBI taxonomy): Eukaryota > Metazoa > Chordata > Aves > Passeriformes > Meliphagidae > Grantiella > Grantiella picta. The sequence continues at coordinate 414,228 of VZRM01002585.1, read as the reverse complement.
GATTAAACTTGTTTCTTATTCATATAAAGTATTTCTTCTGTCATCTAGACACAGAGACTTAAAAGAAAACAGTGCACTTCTACTCTTAGAAAAAAATGGTTGACATTTATTTATATATATATAATAAAACAGTGCATATAAGTGAGACATAGAATATTTTCAAAATTAAGAAGTCTAAGAATATAATAAGAATTGGCAATCTAGGAAAAAGTAATTTTCAAGAATGCTGGTCAGAGTTTGAAAAAGTAGAACTGTCTCAAGGTTCTGTCTCAAATTCTTTTATTGTTGCCATTCTGGTTTTTTTTAATCAGTCTGTTGGACTAGCAAAGCAGATGAAACAACATATCCTTTCTTCTTCAAAACCATACACCTTTAAAATCAACTTTTTAAATTTTAATGCTTAAAATTTTAAAATTAAGCTTAAACTTGTCTTTTTAACCATTTTCTTTCACAGTTTTAAAACTAACGATAGAAACCAGTTTTAATTTAAATAGCAGAATACTTCCCTTATGTTCTGATCTAGAGCAGTATCCAAATACAATTCCAGTCATGCTTGGGAGGAAGAGGTTTTAAATCACATAAAAATAGGACACTGTAAACTTTGTGGATTTTGTTTATGTCTATATGAGTTTATAACACAGGTGAAGAAACAGCAGATGCACCATCTTACAGTTAAGAAACCTTTTTCCTGCCCTGTGAAATAAAAATGACTCTGTTTTATATTATACTTCCAGTTTCAAAATCTACAATGGATCAAATTCTCTCTTATTCTGAAAGACAGTTTATTCCTGCAGGTTATAATTTTGCTACTGCATCTGCAGAAAAGTGTGTACATGCCTTTCAGAGTCTGACTGTACAGTGTGCTTCAGCTCCTCAAAATGTATACTGAATTTCAGTTTATGCTGGTCTTTGCAGAAGACAGAGTGCTCTTTTTTTAGATTATGTCTTTGCACCCATTTCTGTGAAGTGTTAGAGGGTGGTGAAATACATCACTGACTAAAAGTCAATGAGGAAAGGAACAGAAGGAGGGAAGGAGGGCAAGCAAGCTGAAAATCATTAAACATTGGGCTGTAGAATGGGCAAAAAGATGGTTAGTCTAGGTCAAGAGGGAAACAGTATTTTGTTCCTTACTCTATTATAAATTGCACAATTTAATTTTTGAGTCTTTTTTCCCCATTTTATGCCTTTGTTATTCTATGCAATGCTTATGAGTATTCCACTGATTTTGCAATACATTGTAAATTAATTTACAGTGGATTACTCCTTGGAGTAAATAGGAACTATAGATGCGAAATCCAGATTGAATTTTAGGTAATTCAATGCATTTTGGAATGACGAAAGACCAAATTTATCAGCTGACATTTTACTTTTAAATGAACATTTTTTTTTTCAATGAGCATTCAGATTGTACAGAGACAGTACATAAATATTACTCATTTAAGTTAGTGTTCTTCATGTTGTCTTGATTTACTAATGCCACTTAACGTCTTATTTTCTATTCTAGATCGATTTGCAATATTAGCAAACAATAATCTCCAAATTCTTAACATCAATAAAAGTGATGAAGGAGTATACAGATGTGAAGGAAGAGTGGAAGCGAGAGGAGAAATTGACTTTCGGGACATAATTGTTATTGTGAATGGTAAGGAGTAAAGTTGGTGAATTGACTTCTTGCTTTGTTTGATTATTATGGCTTATTTAGGCATATATCACCTCCTAAAAAACTCTTACTAAATTGTTTAATATAATTGTCATGTCTGTTTAGTATTGGTTTCCTATAAATGTAATTGCTAATATCAAAAAAGAAAATCTACTATACTATGTAAATAGAATTCATTGCATTTCATAATATCAGTAAATATAAATATGTAAAGTATGGGTCATTATTACTAATCATTTACAGAACAATAATTATTTCAAGACTTGAGTTTCAGATTATAATAGTTCAGTTCACTCTATTATTCAGTGCTTTGTCATTTACTCTTAAAAAAACCGCACTTGATTTTTCATAATTATTCATTTTCACTGTTAATGTACTTCATGAGCTGTCCCAAAAGTAACAGTCTTAGTTACAGATTTTTTCAAACTTTATTTTTGTGAGGAATAAAATATGTGACGAGTTACCTGAAAATTTGCATTATTTTATTAGTTTATAATAAAGCTCTAAAAAGGAAAATTAATGAATTGAGACAAGATGGAGCATTTAACTCAACCCCTGTTAAACTCAGCATTGACCTGTTGAAAGATAACTATCTCTTCATATATTGCCTGGAAAGGACAGAGTTCATAAAGGGCATTTTTATCTCTGCAGTCTGTTTAATGTCAGCTTCTCAGTGAAATTCTTCCACAGTGCCTGTTAGGTTCGGAGCTTTAAATACTTTGCCCTTGACTGGTCCTTCCCAGCAAACCCTGGTTTCCACAGGTCATTATATAAGGTGAATTCTCGGTTAGTTGCAGCAGAAAGAGCAGATTCTGGCACAGGTATTGCTTAGTCCACATGGTCAAACATCAATGTCTGAAGCAGAATTCTCTAGATTGTTGTAGGTGGTACATTCTGGTGCTGCATTACCGCAACTTCTAGTTATGTACAATTCCAACAGTGCATCTGGTGGCATTTAAAATGCTGAATGAGATTTCCTTCTGCTGCTATTTATGTACATGCATATGAATCCACCTTCTGATGACCTTTCACTTCTATCTGGTATTTATAAACAGTTAAACTGAGAGTCTGTATTTAACCTAAAACATTAGGTTGCAATCCATGGTCTGACATCACATCATTTATTTCTGGATTATGAAAACAAATTTGGTTCTTCATAAATTTATTATGACTCCAGGCAAGAATGTTAACACTCATCTCTAAACTTCAGTCTTGGGAAGAGAAGGAGGTGCCAAATAAATGATTATGACATGGTTGGTCATGTAGAGTGGCACCAATTAAAAGCTATTTTCTGCTTCATTTATAGTAATAAATAGGTTTGCCTACATAAACTTGAATGTATAAAACTTGGTCCAAAATAGCTTTTAAAGTAATAATAAAATTCAGGGGAAAAAAATGTAGTGATCTTTGGTTTAAAGGAAAGCCTGTAAATGAATTGGATTCAAAAAAAGAAAAGGATAAAAACAAAACCGAAAAAAGTCTATAGGCTTTTTTCCACTGCATCTCCTTTTTGAAAAAAGAAATAAGAAATAATACTTACTTTAGAGGATAATCTAAGCTTGATATAAAAAGAAAATGCTATCATGAAAGAATTTGTATGTAGAAGTTTTTCAAATTTGGAACTTTACTTTTTATTTGCTCATCTTGTAGTAGTGACTGTAGAATCTACAGAAATATGTAATATCTATACAAACACATAGTAAGAATCAAAGAATAAGCTGAGTTGGAAGGGACCCACAAGGATCATTGAGTCAAACATCAAAAAGCTGTCCTGGTTTCAACTAAACCAAGACAGAAATATGTAAAGTCTCCAAAGCAGGATAAACTGTGATTAAAGAACGTATGGATACTTTAGGAAAGCTGACACACCATGTTAAATATAATATTTACTAAAAAAAA
>VZRM01002585.1:394326-410614 GCA_013397955.1 Grantiella picta | reverse complement strand
GCAAATTTACTCAAAAAAGAAATAAAAGTAAATCTTGGAACAAAATTTGATATCAGGATAATTCCTATTGTATGAATATCTTCAGAGGATTATAATGGGTAATAAATTGACTGGATTATCTCTTAGAAATGTAACGTTTATGTTTTTTTCTACTTGAAACACTAAAATTTTTGTAGCTTTTTTTTCTACACATATTTACAGGGAGATTTAAATGTTAGGCTTTTCTTTGGTTACTAATTGTTGACAAAGAACAGAAAGAAAGAAATCAAGTCCTCCTCTAAGCAAAAATTTCTTTTGCTTACTTTTTTGACTCTCTTTTTTTTTTCCCCGAATCTTATTTTTTCAATTATTTTTCCCTAATGTACTTATTAGATTTATTTCTTCACTGTCTGGAAAGTTCTATAAATGAAATAGTCATCCTGATCTCACTGAAATTAATGAAAGAGAATTATTTACACTTAATTTGGACTCAATTTTGCCACTCTGCTTTAAGTATGGAATGTGAGAGACTTGCAGTGTATCTTGATTTCTCTTTTCCTCTTGTAGGTTCACACTTTAGTTCCGACCTACATAGATACAAGAATGTTAACAGACCTGCTCCTTGAAATAATGATGAGAAAAATAGAATTTGACTTTTGAAATGAGTAAATAATATTTCATTGCATTGCCATTGCAGTATCTCTTGGAAGATTGAAACACTTAAGTAATGTGCTAAACCAAGTCATAGTCCCGTAGTTCTTAGTGGCAAGAAATGAGTGGAAGAACCTGCTACTTCTAGCGAATAATTACGTCCTCATGTTCCCAACTATATTTTGAGATCTATACGTTAAAATGTTTTGCAAAATAGTTTAAATAGCTTTTTTTTTAAATTGGAGATGGGTAAATTGCAGTTGCACAGCAGAAAGGTTTTTTATGCTGAGTAATGGCCCAAGCAATTTTAGATAGGAAAAAAGTGATCTGTCAAACACTATAGAACACACCATTAAAGAGAGTGAAAAGTACACAACAAAACAGAATTACTGATCATTGATAATTCTGGTACATGACTTTATATTAATTTTATATATTTAACGTTCAGAAGTGGAAAGGCTTCTGAAATATTTGGTGCAAAGCCAGAGAAGTTGATTTTCAACAGTGGGTGAGAAAAATCTGGTAGAGTGCAATGGAACACTGAAAGCAAGTTCATGGGGTTGGCTGTTTCATTTTTTCTCTAGTGAAGAGTAAAGCTAAAAAGGATAACTGGGTCACTCTGTCATCTTACAGGATGTTCCTGCTCACTGACAGCTATATTTTGTGAAGCTTGAATCTTTTCCCTTTCCTCTTACTTTCTGTGGCATTCCTTTTTTTCCACATATCAACTTCTCTCCAGTCTGCTTGGATTCGTTTTATTTGTATATTTTACAGAATCATAGGATAGTTTGGATTGGAAGGACCTTAAAAATCATCCAGTGTCAAACCCCTGCCATGGGCAGGGACATCTTCCACTAAACCCAGATGCTCAGATCTCCATCCACTCTGCCCTTGAATACTTCATATTTGCTTGTTAGTTACTAGAAGCAGACATTTAAACAGATATGTTAAATATCAGCCTGTGAGTTGTTCTGTCTAGAATATTATTACTATTTTTTCTGTTGGATAGAAGTTCTTTGTGAACTGTTACAATTTTAGTAATAACTTGATCCCATCAAGAACAGAAAACATTTGTCACTCTTAGAACAAAATTAAATTCTTGAAAATAGAAATAGATTGTATCCTTTGGGTTCTGTCACATTTTCCCTTTGGATGGTCTTGATATTCCTGCCCAGGAAGTATGCAGGAGTTCAGTAAAAAGAATTAAATACGCATAATCTAGACTCCTGCATACTATCCATCTTTTAAAAATGCTGTCTAATATCAGTATGAGGTTTTATGTCTTATGTGTGTATTGCCATATACATGTTAGGTGTAGTATCAGTCATCTTAGAATGTTCTGTAAGAAAACCGAAGAGCTGCTGAAAAAGTCTTTCAAAAATTTATTCCGTTAAAAAAAAAAGGAGCTATTAATGTCCTGATAAAAGTCTTTCATTTAAGAAAAGTAAAGAAATACTAGTAACAATGATTCATATTGTAACTTGATCCCTAACTATAACCCTAAATTCGCTAATTAGCAAAGGATCCTATCCTGCGTTTTAAATTTACACATAAATTTAACACATAAAATTTAACAGTAACACATAAAAGATTTTGTTCTCCATTCATAGGACATGATGTTTTATTTTGCAGTTCCCCCTGCAATCATTCTGCTACAGAAATCCTTCAATGCCACTGCAGATCGAGGAGAGGCAATAACTTTGTTCTGCAGAGCCACTGGATCTCCTCCGCCTGAGATCAGCTGGTACAGGTAAGTTCAGTCAAGGTCTCCTCGTCCGAGTACATTGTTTTAATGTGTCACGTTTTTCGATCAAAGTCCATTAAGCTGCACAACGTTAATTTCTCTACTGAATTTTAAGAGAATTTTCTGTCCGTTTCTATTCTAACTGCTAAGGCTGGATTAAGCACTAATAAGTGAATAGATTCATGCAAATTCAATTGCACTCAGGTTGCCAGCAAGTGAAATAAATGTAAAAAGTAACAAAAATACCATATTGCAATGATTTCTTCATATGTGAGTGGAGAAGGAATAAGTCCATGTCTCAAAAGCGGTATAAGAACTACCTAACAAAAAAGTTTTGAGCATAAATTCCTCAGATAAGCACTTATGCATTAAATAAGTATCTGGTACAAGTCAGCAATACTAATAAAAGAACATAACACTTTCCACATCTGTAAAAAATAGATTCTAACCTTAACTTTCCACTTCAATGAGATTCAGAAGGAATCTCATTGAATTTAGACACTTGTAGGACTGAGGAATGTTTTATTGGATGAGTTTCGGTGTAACTTAATGTAATTTTAAAAGTATAAAATGCTTTGAAAATGGAATTGCTTTTAAATCTCATGTGTGTTTCTTTCATTATATCAATGACATGAGCAAAGTATAGCTATGTCACTTGGGAACACTTATCACATAACATTTGTAAAAATTTAAATATCTATATACTCTGTGTTCTTTCAATTTGAATAAAGATATGCATCAGTCCTGGGATATAAAGTATCTCAATACCTCATACCAGTGCACATTTCTATTTTAGACCTGAATAATTTGCATCTACTTATATTATTTCAGGTGAATTGAAAGGTCATACCATTTTCAAAATAGGCATAGAAGTGATTTCCATCAATTCTTCATCTCCTTTGGAACCTTTGAACAATGTTAGATCAAGGTTCTCTTCCTTTGACTGATACCTTCGTCTCAATATGCCATGGGTCAATTGTGAAGTTGAATTTTTCTTTTGGGCAGTTTGATTCCCAGGAGATGTAAATAAATAGAATGCAAAGTAAATTCCTCAATGGCACTTAAAATTCAAAATTTAGTGAAGAGGAGGAAAAAGAAAGTTAAACTGTGTATAGCCTGGAGTAAAGAACTGATGCTAAATTCAAATCATACTCTGTTTGTTTGATGTCTTTGAAGTAATTTTTTAAATGCCTCTGCTATCTCACCAAAATTCTTAAGAGTTGCCTGAAATCTGCTATGCTAAATGGATTTGGTGTAAGACAAGAGGCCTTGTGAAATATATTAAGAAAGAATGCATAAATTTCCAACATTTGTGGATATCTCTGGTAACAGTTGTGGGATTTTTTCCAGTGTTTTATAAATATTATGCTATGCACACAAGCCAAGTGACTTGGAGAGACACTTATCTCTGTGTCCACTGATCAGAGCCCACTGATGGATTTCTTTTGGTTTGACAGCCCTTGAGGAACTGACTTTTAAAACATTCATTAAATATCTTTTGTAAAGATTTTACAGAAGCTTTTCAAGCCTGTGGACTGGATATTGAATCATGCATGTGCAAACTTCTGCTCCTCCTTCAGGAGCTATCTCATAATGAGGAGTATTGGCTAATATGTCTCCCTTCCCTTTTGATTCTTTTCCCCCTTTCATTCTCTTTTAATTTTGTCTGATTAGGCTATAAATTCTTGTCAGTAGAAAATGTTATTGCTTTTTTATTTGCTGACACTGAGAGTTTATAAAGTGGTACATTGAAAAAAACCACTCTCGCTGTGACAGCATATTATTATTGATATGCAAATAGGGAGAAAAATGGGGGGAGAATAATGCTTGTTTTTTCAGAGGATGCAAACAATTCTAAATGGTATTCCAGTCCTAAATTTTTTGCATCAAATTTCTGAAATCTCTGCCTGAAATTTTCAGGCCCATTTTCACTCATTTAGCCAATGAAAAGGATTCATAATAAGCTTATCTCTTCTCCTGTCCCTGGTCTTATCTAACAATTATTTCAAGATAAAGACATTGGTTTTCCATAATAGTTCAGATGCTTTTTCCTTAGAAATTAGATTGAGCATAGGAAAACCGGATCAACAAATTTTTTTCCTGATTGTGAGAAAAATCTAGAAAGCATTGCCAGTGAGTGTTAAGAAAATTTTTCAAAACTGATCCATCTAATATTAATATGCTTGTCATCCACTGAGAAGCTAATTGAATCCATTTATCAGAATTAATGGCCAATTACTCCAAATTTTGTAATCTTTAGTGCAATTTTTGATGTTGAATGTAGGGTGGTACTAACCTCAGTTTTATGTGTTTCCATCTTCTCAAACAAGTGGAACTATGTCTTAAATTTTATACATTTTAATAATGATTTCAGAAGGATTATAATGTTTGATTACAGCAAGTTAAGGGAATTGTATTCAGTTTTAGACCCAACTGCACCTTTTGTTTATGTGAATTCAGTAATTTTATTTAATTTGTGTCAGGTTAACAATTTGTAAAATGGGTACGTGTAATAAAGTGACTTAATGGAAGCCCATTTTCTGAATTCTCTGAAGAGTTATGAATAACTAATGGCTTCAGAGAGATGATGTTAGATATTCTAACAGAAAATAATCATAGCATTTCCTGATGTGTCATTGCAAAACACTCTAAGGTATATTCAGTGTCCTTCAGAGCTGTGGAAAAGTATTGATAAAAAGGATGGAAATTACTTTTTACTGCATTCTGCTGCAGGATTTTCACTACGTGGTATAAAGGGTATACCCATGCCTGTTCATGTTGTTCATCAAGTTTAAGGACTTGCTTTATACACATTTCCATGTTCTTGTGTCTTTGTTGACTTTAAAAATGGACTCTTACACCAATTATTCACTCAGTCTATTGAAGTTTCTTTAGTGTGAAGCTTGTAGAATCTGGATCTATTCAAAGGTAGTCTTACAATCCATTGATACTTTAGTGAATTAAAAAGTAGATTATCTCGATTTTTTTTTTTACTTTTGTTTCCTTTTTTGTTCCCAGTGAGCTGATTTTAACAGGTCAACTTCAGCTAGGCCATGAAAAATGCATGTATTTTTTAAATCAGATGACACTACTATTGAAGGGACTCATATCTCTGTGTGTTGCCTGTAAGCAAGATGCTGGACAAAACAATAGTCTCAAGCTTTTAGCTCTTTAGGACAGTAGCTAATGTGGTGAAAATTGAACTATTTATGTTGACCCTTTTTATTTCCAGGTGCTGATGATATTTAAGATTTGATCAATTTAAAATGGATGCATCTGAACTAATGTGTCAATTTCTCTCCAAAAATGCTTTAGTTCACATATAAAAATTAGCCGGTTTGAAATACCTTGTCAAGAAGAAAGGTCATCAAAGTTTAGTTGCTGCTCTATTTAAGATATGTCTATTTTGTTGATGTTTCACAGACTGAGAGAATCTAACTCTTTCACAATTTAACTGGTATCTGTACTGAAGCTGATATTACCTTAATGTAAAGCATAGCATTCAGAGAAGCAATACACTAACGCAGTTAAATTGGCCGGGACTGAAAGATAAAGATGCTAATGTAGCTACAGGTCTTGAACTGGAAATCTTTACTCGTGTGGATAGTCCTACTGAAAAAATTGATTATAGCTGTGGAGATAATTTACACTGCTAAAGTTTAGCTGGAATCAATTTCCTGGTATTTGCTGACAGGAGTTAGAATTATCTTACAAAATAAATAATCCACTTTAAGTATGTTATTCATGTTTTCCTCTTATGCAATATCAGCATCAATCTGCATCTCTCTGTTCACTAGAGGGTCCTGGGAAATGCTCATAATCTCATTTTGGCTGAGAAACTCCCATAGATATCAATGATGTTTGTGGAAACAGGTACCTGGAAATTACTATTAACTTTGAATATAGACTTTTGTCTCCTAAAAGAAACCACTAGGGGGTTTTTGGTTGTTTGGGATTTTTGCTTGTTTGTTGTTGTAGGGTGCTGGGGGGCGTTTGTTCTGCTTTTGGTTTGGTTTTATTTTCTGTGAGACCACCTAATATGAAATACTAGACTTTTCCTGTTTTATAAAACACATTCTGCAATTTGTTTGGGAAAGGAAATGAACAAGTATCATAATGATGTCTTGAAGTTGGCAACCAAGTGGACTAGAGTTATTTACACAAAAATGTTGCTAAAATGCAAGCTATGTACATATCAGGGGACTCCTACTAACACTTATTAATGCTCCCAAGAAATAAGTAGTATCCTCACTTTTAGAGAAAATATGATTTAGGAAAATATGAAATATATGTAATTATCATTATATGAGAATAAAATGAAAATCATTGCAAGTCAAATCTTGAAATAAAATTAGATGTCCTAAAGTAGGCATATTGAATTAAATAGAATATTTGAGTGATGCCCCCTTGAAAAAGCAGCCGTGTGTAGGCCAAGGTGCTCAAATGGACTGGTCAAGCCTCAATCAGCCCTCAGAATTGCTTGCAGATTTTATTATTTCTGTACCATCTGGTCAGAATTTGTTCTAACATCTGGAGACATGCCTGCTTGCTAAGTTGTGGCTAGCCAACAACAACTGAGAGGAAATAATTTGGATGGGTTCTTGATGTGCCAATAGTGTCTACGTGAATGTAATTTAATTTACAAGTTGCTACATTGTTACTACTGTGAACTGCAGCAGTTGCACTTGAAAGATATGCTTTAAATGCTTTCTCACATACAATGTATAACCAATTTCCTTATGTTCTTCCTTGAGTCCAAGCCATATGTTAGCGTCCTATTCACAACCATTTTTCTAATATTAGGTCAATATTGAACATTTAAGGATAAAGATATTACAGTATTTTTAAATTCATATGTATTTTATAACCTGAAAATAAAATTGTGCAGCTGGGGTCTTGAACATCAAAATGTAGTTCAGAATGTGTTGCTTGTGTCTAGAATATGCACATTCTTGTGGTAAAAGACTGTGATTCTGAATACCAATTTTTGTCATGTTAAATTCAACTCCCTTCTCTACACACTGTCAGCTTATGCCATGTGAGTTAATGTATTTTTGAGGTTGGCATAATAGCAGCCTCTTCCCTCAAATATTATTTTCAGCATATCAATGCATCCATAGCACATTGTTTCAGATACTGGAATCTACTGGTTGATTTGTACATTTTTTTTTCCCCCCTAGGAATGGTAAACTTATTGAGGAAAATGAAAAATATGTGCTGAGAGGAAGCAATACACAACTAACAATAAGAGATATTAAAAATATAGATGCAGGTCCTTATATCTGTAATGCTAAAAACAAAGCAGGAAATGACAAAAAACAGACATTCCTTCAAGTTTTTGGTAAGTACTGCATAATATGATCCATCTTTACTTTTAAAATGTAAACAGTAAGGAAATGAGGTGTTGATTCACAATTTTCTGTGGAATAGTGTTGCAGAGCAAAAAGGCCTTGCAAAGTGAGTGCCTTCTTGCCTTTGTAAAATTTTTGCTCGCTTTTGTTACTTTGGTTAACTAAAAAAACATTCTGGAAATTACTTAACTAAACTAGAAGTGAAAAACAAGTTACATAATTGTAAAACAATTATTTAAATCAATAAATGCTCACACTGTAGGGCTGGTGATTGATAACATCTAATACTTGTTCTTATCGTAGTCTATGATGGTTGGTTAAGCACATTTGTTGTGCTTCACAATTATATAAACTTATAACAAATTAATAGTATGAAAACCTTGGATTTTTGCAATAAAGTGTCTTCACCATACCATTGTAGATTCCGTGTGTGCCCTAAAAAAACACCACAGAAGAGTATTCCTGCAAGGTGCCTACTTATGCAGCAAAGCACTTCTCTATAATTTTACAGCTTCTTTTCTCCATGTTGGCTACTTAAACCCTTACATCTGAATTTAATTTTGAAAAGGTTGTCTTCAGCTTTTGCTTTTCTACTATTCACATACAGTACAATGGAGTGTTGAATTGTTAATTCAGTCTGGTTTCCACTTAGAAGTTGACTGCTTGCAAGAAAAGAGGAAAAAGGGGAAAATTCTGAAAGGGGGAAAAGCAGATTATTTTGACTTGTAAGCAGTGAGGGTTTTTAGTAAGGAAATACCATGCAGGGATGTTCCTGATTTTCTTATTTTTCTTTATTCACTTCTATTTTTTAAGTGCATGATTGCAGATGTAGTCACAAAAATATTGTCTGCCCTGAGCTTCAAAGGATAAAATAACCTCAAAACTCTTATTTCTCTTTGTATTCTCCACCACCCAATCTGTGTTAATGATTTTCTCCTTTACATAGAACTTTTAATTTATTTGAAGATTTGTTGAGGTATCAACTAGTGAGAGTAGGCATTTGTGATAGTGAAGAAAACATCCCTCAGAATCACTGTACAGGAAAAAGGTTGTAGCTTACTTACGAAAAACCTAAAAAAAATGGATGTGTTAGGTTTTTTTACATTAAATGTAGCTTGTAGTAAAGAGAAAGGTAATTTCTGTTTGATCAGTTAAATGTCAGACTTAGGACAGGGGAAATTAACTTCCCAGTTAAAAAAAAAAAATACATGTTTAATTCTCAGATAAAACTAGTAATAATTTATACAAAATGAAAAGAGTTCTGACGGGAGAGAGTAATCTGATAATTTACATTGAAGAGCTTAGCTGTTGGGTTGTATAATGTTGATGTTTGGGATCTGGGAGCCGGAGGTTGAAGCCATGGTGTCAGGTGAGTGTAAATTGGCTGTGTCCACATGCATCCCACTGTCTTTCCTGTTTGAGAAACTCTTTATGCTGTGTTGTCTCCAGCTTTGCACTCCAGGTGGGTTGCCTAATCACTGGCCTATTGTTGTTCTGAGGTACTTGAGAGCTATTCTCAATTTCTTTTCAAAGGAAAGATGAAATAAAATCTTAAATTTCCTCCCAGACTCAAGAAGTACAGCATCTTGTTGTGGAAAACTGAAATATTTCATTCAATTGTATTTCCAAACTTAAAAAAAAAAATTGAAGGAACAGAAATTACTTTCTAATTTTGATATGAATTTAGGGGAATTTCAGTCAGAAATAATTGTGTGTGTTAATCAGGTAAATTTAAATGTGGCTGAAATATGCTTTGCTTTTGCTTAGAGCAAGGAAACCTTTTAACGAAAGGAATAGGGAAAAGGAGACACCAGACTAAAAGTAAGGTTCTCCTGTGTACATTTTTTCATCTTTTAGCAACCACTTTTCTGGGGACTTCATGGAAAACTAAATCCTAGATAGATACTATAAGTTTTAATTATTGATCCTATGAGTTGGTTTAATCCGTTTTGAACCTGCATATCCATTATGTTTCCATGACATCCTAAACACCTACATTTCTTACATAATTACTTTCCTGCATGGAAAATAATTTCTGATATTTAAGTTTCTACAGGACTCTCTGTAGTGTCTCTCACATATCTTTCCTGAGTGGTTATAGGTAATTTAGAGAGGAGCAGAGTTTTAATTTCTCCTACAATAAACTTTACATTTTATTTTGTCTCTTTCACATAGGTTAAACCCCCAGTAATATATATAGCCAACAACTTATTATACTTTTCTTCCCATTAAATGTGTTAAAAAAAGCTGCAGTCTGGAAAATGGAGAGGCAGATGGCTGGTTATTTTAGCTAAATAGTATACAAATAACTAGTTTATGTTAAATTGACCTATTAAATTGCATTTTTCTTTCTCACTTCGTTAGATTACTTGTCTCACATGTCTGCTATCTTTAATTGTAATTTACAATGCAGACTCCTTGGGGCAATGACTTCTGTTACTACAACAGTGCTATGGCAGAGTTGAAACGTGCAATAACAGTAATATAACCATAATGCAATAAAAATAATAGTAACATTATAGAATTCAGCACTTAAAATTTCTAGAACTCAGCACTTTCGAATAGACATTCTCATCTCAGTGTGCCATGTAACAGTTACATATTTAGTTTCCATGCGTGACCCAGATTCTTTAGTTTAACTTTGGGGTTTTTTCAATAGCAGTGCTAAAAACCCCTTTTTTGTTCTGAAATCAAATTCTCACTCTGACAGTTTTTCTGCTGCACTAACACATAGATAGAAACCTATAGGCACATACCCTGCCCTCCCCAGTTCATTATGTATTATGCTTTGTATCTGTTCCAAGAAGAAAGAAAAAGCCCTGTTTCCCTCATTTGATGATCTCTGTCCGTCATCCTCTTATCTGCTACAGATTTTCTGTGTCATTAACAATTACTACCTAAAATATATCATCGAGATTAATGCTTACAATTTGTGCTAAGGTTTTTATTCCAAATTAATTTATGTTTAGTCCTGCTGAACAGCTTGAATCCATAGGTGGTCATCCTTAAATTCTTTAAAAATATTCTTTGTATTTGTATCTGTGTAGTAGCTATCACTGTCACCCATACAATTCCATTTTATTTTTTTCAATGGGTTTTTTTCAGTAGTAACTGGTCACATTTATAAATATGTGGGTTTAGATACCTGTAAATTGCCATTTTCAATTATGAAGTACCACATTTTTACAGTGTTGGGAAACCCAACAAAAATTTCCAAAAATAACATAATAACAAGCAGTTGATATAAGACTAGTCAATAAAATTCAAATGTTGCAGCTTCATATATCATGTTACTTTCTCCAACCTAAACACTCATTTCTACATCATTCCCTCTTCAGGGTGATGGCAGTAGTCTTTAGTTACCCTAGAATAAAAAAAAAATCCAATCAGACTAAATGAAAGAAAATTAGCTTTAATTAAAGACATATTCATGCTTAATAAGAATAGTGTTTACATTCTGAGGATTTTCATTTTGTTTGTTCTTTAGGTGCTTGTTTCTACTTCTTTATCACTCAAATGCTTGGTAATACAATTTGATGATACTTAGATTTGAGGTTTTCAACCAGTACTCCCTTTTCTGTACGTGGGCCACAGAAAGATACTATTTATGTTTAATAATTTTTTTTTCTAGAAAGAAAAAATATTGTTTCTATAATCAGAATTGATTAAAAATTCAGAGGGAGTTCTACTGTAAGTTAGTTTGAATTTCTCTAGGATATTTGTGTTTTACCTACATAATTAGTGAGAGGGCAGTCTGAGTAATATTTTGTTAAAAAAATATTTCACTGGCCTTTCACTGGGTTCTGACAAATGACCTCATGAAAATCAATTGAGGGAATACCACAAAAAGAATTACAAAAGACACTTTGTAGTTAAAGCATAGTGTAAGCACATACTATTTTTATTTTCTAGATGCCTTTTAAAATATAATCTGAATTTTGTATAATGGAAAAGTTTTTTCAGCTGTGTTCAATGTAATTTTTATTGATTATTGAGAAATCATATACTATTATTAATATATTTTTGTCACCTGCCAGCTAGGAGGAAATATATTGAACTGCTTATCTTATTTCTCTTAGATGTATTCCAAATGCTAACATTAAAAAGTTTTAGGTTAATTTAGCCCCTCAAAATCCATTCATCTTGGAACCAAGAGGCTGTATTGTGCCTATGAGATTGGGGTGAGGTTGTCTAAATTTTTCCCTTCTTTATAGTTTTAATGGCTAAATTCCTTTTATGTTTCTAGTTCCTGGAAAATATCTAATTAAATTTCTTTTGAGCTAAGTAAGCAGATTTATTTACGTTTAGATATGTTTTTTGGGGTTCGTTTTGTTTGTCCTGAGATGCTAATCTATATATGGAAGCTCTTCATGTAAATTCTCTATGATACCTCTAGAAAGAGAATCCCATTGATCTGTGTATGGAGCTATCTATGCCTGCTCATCCCAGATATTGTGAAGTTCACCAACTTCAGCTTCACAAAGTACAAGTCGTCAGTTAAAGATGTAACGTTAAAAGTTCACATTTTCTGCATTCCTTTTTCTTTCTTCTTACTTCCTTACCTTTTTGCAAATCTACTACTTTTTAAAACAAAAAAAGATCCAATCTGAAAGGGCAGTGATGATGTTGTCCCAGAAGACAATTCTTAAATCCCTCTGAGTGTGAAGTAGTAAGAGCATTTTGCCAGGTTTCAATAACACGATCTGAAAAGAGAGTTTCAGGTTCATGATGCACTAAATCAAGTCAGCATTTCATAGTGGTATGTGTGTGAATCCTTATCATTCCAGAAATTTCTGCAATCTCTTTCTAAGATATTTCCATGTTGGGCTCTATCTCGGTAACTAAATTCAATTTGTACCAGGAGTTTCCAGAAGTACAGGGTTGCAGTTTTGCAACCTGATTCAAATGTGTCTGTGAAGGAGGACAGCAGGAAGGTTGGATTCCTCCTGTGATAGATTAATCAAGAGATTAATCAGGAAGCTTTGCAGGCATAGGCTAGGCCTCTCACCAGTGAAACCATGTTTGTATCAATATCAAACAGTTTAAAGTAATTCTTTTGAAGAGACATAAACAGGACCATCTCAAAATTTATATATGTGTTGCTTCCCAAGTCTGATGAAACTCTTGTTAAAGATATGGGTAGAACTCTGTGAATTCAATAAAGTGTGTACCTTTTCCAAGAAATTGGTTGTAAGAAAAATCCTCAGATTGCTATCCATGTTCATCATAGGTTTTCAGGGAGGCTGTACATGCACAGCAATGATACAAATCCAGAATAGTCCAAGGAAGGAATCTGAAAGAAGCTTTTTTTACTGAGGAAGTGTTAGAGAACTTAAAACCAACCTTCTTGGCTCAGAAAACAAACTTTTCAACCAGTAAATGTTATTTGCTGATTTGGTACCATCACTCTGTTCATATTTAACAATATCTAGTAATAAGCAGTTCCTTAGCTCAAATGATTTTCATGAAGTTTAGCTCCTTTTCTATTCAAGCATTCTTTTATTTCAGCCAAGTCATTTAGTTTACAAATTTTTAAAGTACAACGCAACAAATATATTGCAATATTTTTGACTGAAGAGAACAAAAACCTGAAGACTTCCTGAGTTTTCATTCCAAGGCTTTGTATTTTTATTTGCTTCATGTTTTCTAGAGTATTATAAACAAATAGCAATTCAGTTTGAGAATGACCTTATCAATTTAGAAAGAGCAGTTAAAAAATTGAGGAGGGAGGGTGGGGGAAACAACTGTTTCAGTATTTCTGTCAATACTAGTTCTGGCACTTTCAAGTAGCTTTATTTACATGTACACAAATCTATTTTAGTATTTTCCAATGTCCAAAATGTCATTGAAAAGTATTCAAACAGTGTAAAAACTTCCAGTCAATAGTAAGTTATGACTTGTGACCTACAAAAATGAAGCAATTAAATAATATCCCCCATATGAACTCTCTTCTTCTTCCAAGTAATAACTGTCAGCTAGATATATTTGATGATTAATCAGTGCTTTTTCCTTTAAATGTCAGCTACTCTTGTCTAAAATGTCAAGCTAAAACTTTTTGTCTTGTGCTGATCCATTTGAAGAAGGTCTTAAAGAAATTTAGAATAAGGTTAAGAATTATTTATGTGTTTTGGAACATGCATCATCTTCAGCCAATTTTATTGTTTATCGTGTTGTCCAGATGAGAATCGCTTTGATGAAAATAATGTAATTACTAATTTTGAGATTTTGAGAAAATTTTGGTAATTTCTGGCGTAAAATGCTATGATCCCTTTGATCCCTTAAAAAAAAAAAAAAGTATCTATATCTAATCTATATCTATATCTATATCTATCTATACATATCTATATCTATATATATCTATATATATATATATATATCTGGTGCAGCTCTTTCCTTTTTTCCAGGGATGATGATATATCAAAAGAATGAAAGGATAGAACAGATTATGTTGTAGTCAGGTGATATGGCTATAGAAATCGAGGGCCTCAGTGCCAAGGTGAAATATTTCATAGGCATTTGAAAGATCCTGAAAGTGAGAGTAATAATTGAAGCTATTTTGAAGTTTAACATAATTGTCTTTTATCTCAAATTTTGAAGGATTTTTAGGTCTTTCCACTGACATCTCTTGTGGTACCACAGAGGAGTTTTGTATTTTTTGGCCAAACTGATATCCTGATGTAACAATTTACTTGCTACCTTCTACTGCATCCAATAATCTGGATCCAGTTGAAACTTCAAGAATTCCTGATCACTCAGGATGTTTTCTTTCTGCACATGATGTCACTGTAGATTATATATTAATGAAGCAGGATATTAGTTCAGTGCTTTCTTAGGTAAAATGCTACTTGTTCCTCATCTCTATACAGTAAACACACAATAGCTAATTCATAATAGTCAAGGGTGAACAAACAGTAGAGAAGCAACAGAACAAATATGGAGAAAAGGAATGAAAAGTGAGACCAAGAACAGTGTGGAAGGAATGGATAGAAGAGAGGTAGGTGATGTTCCTAGAGATAGCAAATTTGGACTTGTTTTTATTATTCTTCTTGGTAGCATCTTCTGAATGTAGCATCTGTGCTTCAGTCCTCAGAGAGTCATGAAATGAAAGAGGGGACTGGACATAAGGAAAAAATTCTTCACCAGGACAGCCAGGCACTGCAACAGGGTGCTAAGAGAGGCTGTCTAGTCTGTGTTCTTGACATTTTTCAAGGTAGTGCTTGACAAATCCCTGAGCAATCTGATCTGAACAGGGTCTGTGTTGATCAGGAGGTTGGTCAAGAAGCCCTCCTGCAATCCATTCCAACCTGAATTATTATCTTTCCCATTTTGATCCATGAACACAAACCAGTATTGCTCTTTCACTTTAGTAACCCCATTGGAAAACAGATCACATCTCTCTATTTTCTGTTTCATATGGAGTACTCTATAGCAGTGCCTCCTCAAAAGCAAAACTCAGAAAAATTACTTAGAAAATATATTGCTTTAACAAATGTATTTAAAGTTGATTAAGTCAATCTTGGGAGCTGCCAAATTTTGATTCACTCATGTAAATTTTATTCACTGCTTTTGGGTGTAAACATACTGAATCATGTTCTTATTACAGGATTACATGCTAGGTGTTCCAGGGTGATGAGTGTCTTCTTCAATGTGTAAAGGGAATAGGTGCAGAGAAACTTACTAATCATTATCTATGAGGTAATATATAAGACCAAAAGATTTTTAATGAAAATTCTTGAATGTCATGGAAGAGAGTAATATTCTCTGCACAGTATTAATACAGAGTTCTTGTGTGATTTTGTACAGATAAATCCTTAAAGTAAAAGTATTCCCATGTAACCAGAAATTGTATTGCATGTATAAATAACCTGATAAAGTACAGTATAGATTGAGAGATGTAGCTGCTATGTAATTGAGGCTATAAAATTGAATGATTTGAAGAATGCAAATAATATCTGGAATTTTTTTAATGTATCTTACCACCAGTTTACTTGGTAAGCAAGAATTACCTTTGTAGCAGAGAACTCTTCAGTTCTCCATAGTGTTAACAGCAGTGAAATGTGTTTGTTTTGGGGGGATTTTGTTAAATTCTTCTTTTGTTAAATTTGTAATTTATATAGGCCAGTGAAACATTGCCAAAGATCAAAGTCAAAGAATGGTAATTTTTTTTTTTTTTTCTGAATGATATCCATTTGAAGACAAACACAGATTATTACAGAATCAAAGAATTCCTGAGGCAGGAAAGCACCTCTGGAGACCATCTAGTCCGGAGACAGCCAAAGTAGGCATCTCAGGACAAGTCTAGCTGTGTTTTGATTATCTTTGAGGAGGGAGACCGCAGCCTCCTGGGCAGCTTGTTCCTAAGGGGAAAAAGCACATAAACACAGCCACCAAGCCAGATCAGCCAGGACCCATCCCACCCTGCCCCAGCAAGGGAGCAGGTAGCCATGTGGTTGTCCAGTCCATAGGGAATACGGAAATAGCTGTTGTGCAACTTGAGGTCAGAAAAGTTAATTGCTTTTCTAGAGAGTAACATTAAAACTTTAGTTAATCCTAAAAAAAAAAA
>VZRM01002585.1:340401-394272 GCA_013397955.1 Grantiella picta | reverse complement strand
AAGACATTAATGTTCTTTAATTAAAAAAAAAAACCACGTGGTTTTAAAGATTCTTTGTACAGGATCAGTAATGCAATTTGTATTTTTAACAGTGCAGCCTCAAATAATACAACTTAAAAATGAAACCGCATTTGAGAATGGGAAAGCAATCCTCATCTGTGAAGCAGAAGGAGAACCTGTGCCAGAGATTACTTGGAAAAGGGCCATTGATGGAATGACTTTCTCTGAAGGTGACAAGGTAAATCTACCTCTAATGTATAAGATATCTAAATATATGTTGTCTGCCTAATCTTCTTCTTCTTGTAAGCAGAAAATTAATTTAGAGACAGATTAATCCTAGATTCTGCTGGAATTCGAATGAATTGCTATTTTCCAAGGTAGTAAGAGAGACATGGAGATTCTAAATTTTAAACTAAAAAAAAAAAAAAAAAAAAAAAGCAATTAAATGCTGAAAGGAAATTCATCTTTGTAGCTTAAATTGTCATTTATAATCCCTACTAATGGTTTCAATTTCATCTTGATCATTATGGCTACACATAGCCCTTCTTCATTATATTTGGATTCTGTCCAGTAATCCTCAAAATACAGTGGAGCTTAAAGATATCTTAAATTAAAAAAAATCTGAACACTTTGTAGTTCTTTATTTCCTACTTCTGTTTTTTTCTTACTATTTTTCCTCTCCTTAGGTTTTTTTCCTCCCACAGAGGAAAAACTGAGCCTAGTTTCCCATTTTGTTTCCCCATTTTCATATTTTATTACAAAAGTAAGTTGAGTAGAGAAAGACTGCAGTACAACAATGGAGAAAGTCAGTTACTGTGGGAACAAGAGCTCTAATTAGGTGGAATGGTGAAATTAAAATGGAACGGTGTAATGTTACTACTGACCATGCTCAAAGCAAGCTGTTTCTACAGAGTTTTTTCTTTTTCCCTTTTTTGTAATAATTTTATTTTTGTATTTGAGCAAGTATTTTCTTCTTAATTTCCTGACGCACAATCCAGAATTTCTCTGTGGTGGTTAAGGTAAGAGATACAATCTTTCTGGGTAAATAATTCATAATTTTTACTCCAGAAAATCAAGTAGCAAAATACCTTCTTCTTGCATATTCATAGCTGTTGCTTAAAAAACACACATAGTTGAAAACCTATATAGCAATCATGCCACAAAGGGAATTGGATACATAGTAAGTCAGTTTATAGGGAGTTGCTGTATATGAAGGAATTATGTACTTTCATTATTTGTGTTCTAAAGGAGAATATCTGGTCTGGTCTAGTCACCGACTTGACCTTTCCTGGAATTGAGGCAGTTTATGTGAGGCTCTGTCTACCATTTTCCTGTTCTGTGATGTCCACTTTGGAGCAATATAGCAGTATTTATATATTATTTTTTCTAATAATTTTGCATTAAGACAAAGCTGGTTCTCTCTTCCTTAAATATTTCAAGTTAAAGGTCATCTGTCTGACTCGCAAAAATTATGCTTTGTTCAAAGGTTACAAATGCAGCCTCTCACTTGTGTTTAAAATGTTCCCCAAATAGCTTCCTATATACTATATTGAAAATGAGAGAAAATAGCAGGAAGAAGCTCAAAAATGTTGGTCCGGTTGAAACCTGAAATTTATCCAGTGCTTATGTAGAACAGTATTATGTTTTTAATTCCAGCTGCAGGTGGTTAAACTGTCCAGATATGTTGCCATAGTATTCCCTAAACTGTAGTTCAGCTCAGTAATATTGACAATCAAACAAAAATCTATATTCACTTCCTGCTGGTATGCTGACAGACTCTATGTGGAAGATAAAAAGAATAAGAATAAATACAGTTATGTGGTTTCCTTTGTTCTTGCCAAAGAAAGAACTCTGTATATTGCTCTTGGGAGAGTTTTTGCTGAATCTTGAATAAATGTTCTGAAATCCTGAATATGTTCTTGAGCTATAAAATATGCTACTATGTTTGCCCCGTGGTCTTCCTGCTCTGGGCTGCCAAAGGCTCGGCTGGTGCTCCCCTACCAAATTAGGTGAATAGGGAACAAAACTGGCAGTGATTAAATTATTGAATAATTGTTAAATAATACAGCAATGTTTTGCACACAGAAAGAGAAGGAAAAGGTGAATTGAAGAAATTGAGGGGAGCAAAATAGAACATAGTTTTAAACTGAAAATATTACGTATATAAGTTGTCACTTAAGTGACACCTTTTAAGTAATATCCCATCATGCAATGATGTAAATTATGCATAAACATAAAAATTATCATCTATATTCAAGGGATTCATAATTTGAATTTTTTGACCAATTTTTTCTTGATCTAGACTGCACTTTATTCATCAATTCTGTTGAATTAAAAGTATCTTCAGGGGATGATTTTTTTACACAGAAGATGTAAGAACTCCTCAAACAATAATAATAATATAACAAGCATTAAAAGAACACAGAAAGTTCTGTTCTTACTTTTTAAAATTTTACTTCTATTAATTTTAGTATGTAGCTCCTCAATCATATGGTTCTTATTGTGCTAAAATGTAAATGTACCTCATATGAGTAAGGGTGACTGCTGAACGTGAGATTATTCTGAGCCTTCATGGATTCAAAATATTTTCTTTCAAATGATAGATCTTATAACTGGGACATAGGTTTTCCTGAAATTCCATATAATTTCCTGAAAATATTGTGTCCAAAAGAATGGAAAATATGCACCAAAGTCATAGATTAAAGAAGTAACCCAGCTGGGTTTAAGGAGGATAATATTAATGAGCATGAGCTCTATAATTATCTCTTTAGAAAATACAGCTTTGATAAAGGATTTTCAGTACATCAGAAGTGTGTATTTGAAAGTTGAAGCCAAGTGAGTTCAAACCAGAAGCACAGAAGCCTTTTCCTCTCTCCTTTTATCACTTAGCTTTAAGAACAATCTACCACACAGTGTGTGGTCCCTCTTTTACTGAGAATATGAAATAAAGGTGTCTTTCCCTCTCCACTAACTTCCCTTGAAAGTTAAATGAAAAGTTTTCCAGGAGGTCACATCAGATGACCTCTGTAATCCTTCTGTGTCTGTACAGCTCATAAATACACGGGGGTGGGTAGGGCTGAGTAAATGGATGGCAATGCATGCTGGAAGGTGTTTATCTCACCATTAAAGGTGTAAAAATGGAAATGGAGGCTTAGTCCAAGGCCAGCGCTTCATCTGCTGTTTCAGTGCCAAGCTGAAGCTCTCTGCTTGGTGCACGTAGTCTGCCTCTGCCCTTGCAGTCTCTGCTGCCCAGCACCGCCTGTCCTTGCATTGCTCTGCCAGCCTGGCCGTGCCCGTTTCAGCTGGGATGCCAAATGGCCCATTCCTGCAGACCACTGGGCATCCAGCAGGCCTGGCCCTTTTCCCAGTAAAAGGAGGAGGCAGGAGAAGGGTTGCTTTTTTTAGAACAGAAGGAAAGATAGTGATTGGATTTGATTTGGCATAATCAGCTCTGAAATGGATTTTGGACATGCACATACATATCTACACACATCTCTGAAGGATGGCACATCCTGATATCTGTTGCAAAATTGTCACCGATTCCTGTGAATGCTGCAGAAGTGTGAGGGCAGAGTTTAATGCCCCACTTTCATAGCATCTAATTCTAGCAGAAATATGAATGCTGATCAATGTTGTTTGTAATTACCATTTCAAGCCCTGGTTTGGAATACAAATTACAATAACAGATGGGGCTGGATATGAGACAGTGGCTCCACTGTATGCAGCATGTGTCCAAAGAGGCATATGCTGCATACCCTGAGGAATTTATGACCTAAACACATAAAATTAATGAAAGGAGTCAATACAGAGAGGTCCCAGTTGCAACTTGCGTGTTGGATTTAAGATAGGATTTTATGCTATATTTTTTACTGTACTTTGTATTCTATTTGATAAAGATTCACTGAATATCTCTGAAATACCTTATAGTGTCCTCCTTGTACCCACAAATTAAAAAAAGCAATCTGTGGTTTTTAGTTTTATAATGAACACTGCAGAAACAGTTTGAATTCTGCTTTCTTCCATTGCAATATTAACTTGGTTCTCCCTGTGAAATTTCCTGTGACATTGTTTCTAAATATTGCAGAATTCAGACCAATAATTAAGTTATTTTCCAAGTTTGAATTCATTTTGTATTGGCATGCAAATCATAACTATTTGGAGCTTTTAGAGTTTTTGACAATGTTCACGATCAGGCAATACGCAAAGGTAACCTTTTCCCTTGAAAGGTCAAATCTATTTTTTCTGAAGCCTCTTAACTCCACTTCAGCTACTACAAATGTTAATAAAAAGAATCTGGGTTGTTTTTTTTCTTTTCATTCCCTGTTTATGTTGTTTGTCACTGCACAAAGAGAAGCAGTGTTACAGTGTCAGTGAAATATGTTGACTTTCTTTTGAGACAGTTACGAGAGCCCTGTTAAATTCTGGGTCATCAAGGATCAGGGCTTTATGTGAAATGAATCACAGAAAACATAGGTGTATCTAGGGTATTTTAATTAATTCCAGGAGATATCTTTCTTTTTCTGAGCTATACAAATCCTCCTCTTTTAAATAATTCACCTTTGAATGGCTGGAAAATGTACAGGGCTCATCTCTTTGCTGTATTGGAGAAAATTGTTGTAACCTGTTTCACCTACATATTGTGTGAAAAGCCACTACTTACAATATCATAGAATATTTTTGTTGTTGCAATATTGGCACAGGCCTGCAAGGCAGAACACTTTTATGTAGCCAGCTGCAATTGTGTTTGATTATGCAATTGAAACTCTGCAAACAATTCAATCAGGCATCAAAGTTGTCTTCTATTTTGTTTTTAAGCCCCAAATCGATTTTAGTGGGCTTCACGTATTAAGACTATTAAATTAGAGTGCAATAATATTGTGACTGGAAGAAAGTAAATGAACAATAGGGTCACTTAAATGTTAGGTGATTAGTGCAGTTGAGAATATAGAGATTTATGCCCTGTGACATAAGCAAATAAAGGACCACATAAGAGCACTGAACAGTGAATCTCAGGAGCCATGTGATCCATGGAAATCTGAACACATTTTGGTATTCCTTCATTGTCCCTAGGGCATGTTCAGCTCACTAATATGGAGTCGGGACACACTCTTCAGTAACTAGAGGGAGCTAAAACTAAAGTGTGCAGGTTTGGGAGGTGGCAGTATTTGAGCTGATTTTGGAGGAGTAGGATTGTGCTCAGTTAGAAAGAAAGAACAGCTTTCCTGGGTGACCTGAGGAAGTAGGAAAGCTGTGAGTCAATGTGGATATTTCCAAGTTCCCAAGTAACTCATCCAGTTGTCTGAGCTCCACACACTCCTTTAGGTAATAATATCTGCAGTGATGTCTAAATGAAGCCAAAAATGAAGCTAGTAATTATTTTGAAGTATTGGTTGTATTGACAACTCAATTCTAAATGTCACCCACATGACCAGAGGACCCTTCAGATTTGTCCTCTTTTGGGATAGAAGGTAAATTATCTGTTACTCAGAGTACACCAAATGGCTCTACATACACCCAGACAGATCTCTTCATGTTGTGTGGATGTCTGTCTGTATTAGTACTACACTAGCTCAGAATTCTCTCATTTCTGAAGATTTTTCCTTTCAGTGAAACTTTAAGGTCACTTTCCACTGGGAAAGAATTAAGTAAGCAGAGACAAAGTTTTTGATTATTTAAAGAAGACAAAAGGGCAGGAAAATGTAAAATTTAATACCCCTTCTACATTAAAAGCTTAAACAACAAACAACCTAGGGAAAGACATTAATTTAGGAACATGACTAGTTTAAGCAGTTCTTAAATGGAATACTGTAAATTAAGTCCAAAATTGTTATCTCTCCTGTAAATGGATACTCTTTTTCCCATCTAATTTATATTTAAAATTTAAAAACAGTGTCCCATTTAATCCATTTGTTTATGTACTACCTCTGCACCAAATAGATGTATTTTGGGTGCTTTCTGTGGATTGTAGTGCTGCATTTACTGGATGAAATAAAGCCATAAAGGCGTGGAAATGGCATTGATTTCCCTTCCAATATTAGCTTTTTTCCATTTAGTTATTAGTAATGATACTAAGTCTGTTACACTAAAGAACAGTGAAATTATCAGGCAACTTTTTATGGACTAACATTTCCTACAATACCAGTGCCACTTGGGCTGGAATATTCATGCATTTCTTCTACAACACAAAAGACCATTTCATGAGCTTCAGCCTAAGTATCAATTGTGTTATCTGCTGATGGTTTAAGAATTTCCAAATAGCTGTAACTTGTCTGGTGCAATAGAGAATCTGAACCTGATAATACAGTAGGTGATACATCCAGTTTATAGACTGAAGTCAGCTGGAATCATTATTCACTGATGTACTACAGGACATTCTCCAGAGACTTAAGAAACTATGCATTTTCTACATATTGCCTATACTGGGAGCAAGCACAATCAATGGCACAATCAGAAGTGCAGTGCTGGCAAAAACGTGCTTTATGCTATTAAAATCTGTCAGCAGTTTTTCGTGACCTGAAAGGCAGTTTGAGTACCTGTCTATATTAGGAGAATTTAAGTCTTCAGACTTTTGGCAAAGCTCAGACGAAAGCAAATGGTCTGCATTCAATTTTTTAATCTTTTGTTTGTTTGTTTGTTTTAAACCTAGGTTTTGTGTAATAATTATTTCTTGAAAATTTATTAATATCCTTAGTATGCTTATAAAAATCTCACATATTCCTGTCACATTCTCACTTTGCAATCTCTCCATGTACATCTACTCATAAACTATTTTTCCTACAAATAACAGTTCTCAGATTTCAAACACAGTGAAATTATGATACTTTAACATGACAATGATGCTGTACCAGTGAATGTCTTGCTAGACAGGAGGCTTCGAAACTTCACCTACAGCATAATGCAAAAGTCTTTTTTCTGTACATTGGGAAAAGTGAAGACACTTTGCACTATCCCTTACTGACAGATTCTAAAATTCAGCAAATGATATTTCTGAGGACTGTGTGAATGAGCAATAGGTCTGAGTTTTGTTCACGGTCAAAAGAATTCTCATCTATGCATGAGTTCAGCTTGTATTATTAAAATTTCTAAGTGTTGCATAAATAATGTTATTAGCAATAAGATGGTTTTCTGCCTTTCTGTAAATTCCTGCTTGTGCAAGTGAAGTTGTGACATTTATGACAAAATTCATTGAATTCATAGCATGTAGTAATCTTTACCTTACTGCAAGGTGATCATCCAGCATGCTTTAATATATCCTATGGGTAGTTGATACATGACATTAAAATCCTCAGGGTTATATTGCTTGGTAGAATTTGGTTGAATTAACATAGTATTGTATAAATATTTGTCCTCCTAAAATAATGCATGAAAGCAGATATTTAAAATAGACATTTGCATTAAGAATACAGTTTTGTGAATATTTAGAGTTCCAAACTGAATAAATACCATTTTACCAGCACATTTAGAAGTCTCACTTGGTGTTAAGGTCTGTTGAACAAAGTCTATTTTCTGTTTAAATTCAGGAAATGTGCAAATGAATACAGTATCTCATCAGAAACTACACTGACTCCATTTAGAGCTTTTAAATATAGGGACAAATAATAATAAAAAAGAATTAGCAGGCATTCTGATTACACAAGCATAATATTTACAGTACAGAACAGGTGGTGTTATTTAGACCACAGTTTTCAGTGCTTCTTGTCACAGATTCAGAGTGATTTTAGTAACACCAGAACTATAGCAATCTTGTATTGAGATACAAGTTTTGCTATCTTACCCAAAATCAATACTGTAGATATTTAAAATTAGGACCTCGAAGAACTTTCATGTTCATGAACATTCTCTAAGAATTTTTAAACTCACAGGTCATGGTATTTAGCAAATATGCCATATTTATGCTAAAAAATATTTCGAAGTTCCATATGAAAATGTATGACTTTATATAAATAGATTCATCTTTTTTTTCTTTATTACCTATATCATCATATTTTTCAAAAAGGAATTATGTGGTTATAAAACATCACATGTGCATTACATGTTTCTCACACTTTTTTTCTCATTCCTTCTTTCCCTCTTCTTCCTCACACAGAAATGGATTATTTTTCTCCAGGTCCCTGTCTTTGCTCCCAATTTACCTGCATGCCAGAGAATTCTAGAGCTGTGACTAATATTTCAGCTGTAATTAATTTACCCACATCATCTCTTCAGTTCGTGTGGTGTTACAGATCTGTTTCTTCAGCAATGTACTAATACTTAACTTCTGATAATTTAATAATATATTCCATTTCCTAATGTGTGCAGCTGAGTCAAGAATTCTGTAAGCTGACTGAAAATAAGAGCTAGACTGATTTAAAGGTTTTGTTTCTCAATGAGACTTTCCCCAAGAGATGGACATATGAGTGCTTGTGCTGCCATGTTACAATCTCTGCTTCCCAACTTATTTCAAACTTTAGTAGGCACATTTAGCTTATATATCCAGCATAATCCTTTATTTATATCTATATTTATAAATAAATTTAGAAATGTAAATAGAGAAACTGTATTGGACACCAATTTAGAAAAATTACCTGAAAACAAATGCTCTTTCATATATGTCCAGGTTGGTTCACTTCCTCCATTTTGCTTGCTACTGCAGTAATTTCCTTTTGTTTCTCCAGCTGCAAAAAGCCCTCCAGAATTATCAGGGTTTGTGAGAAAGGACTTCTTGATCTGTGAGGTCACGATCTGTCCTGCTGACAATTCCCAGCTCCTTGTGACTCAAGTAGTGCTTTTCTGGCCTTACATGACTTTCCTTCCCCTCAGGGAGCCTTGTTGCTTACATATGCCCCTGCAGGGCTCCATCTCATCCCACTATCCAGACAGACTTCCTATCTGCTGTCTAGCCATGATAATTTTAATAAAATATGCATTAAATTTACAGTAAGCTGGGAAGGATCTCAAGATGCATATAGCTACTGAACAACCCAGCAACTCGTGATTTGTTTTTGGTTTATCTTTCTTTTTTTTTCTCTTCTTTCTTTTTTTTTTGCATACACTTACTACATCAGTTATCCCTGCAACTAAAGCTAGACTCTTGTCATGGTTTGAATATGAATTCTGTGAAAATCAAATGAATGTATATATACATGAGTTAAGCTCTGTTTGAAATTCTTGCAGCAGTAGTAATTTTAAAGGTTGCCATATATTACAGCAAAGTTTCATGGGCAGGAGGGGTATACAACCTGTATATATCTAAGAATTTGTCAGTTATTCTTGGTTCAGTTGGTTCAGTTACAATGACTTGAACATTTTGATTCATATTATCTAAGTAATGAAGGGGGAGAAAATAACTTCATAGTTAAAATTGTTATACAAAAGCTTCCTAGTTTTCCTTTCCTTGTTATAACCATCCAAACACCAGAGGCAGGCTGACAGTGAATCTTTTGTGTATAAATAGATTCATCTTTTTTTGGTTTATCTTTCTTTTTTTTTTGGTTTGGGGTTTTTTTTGTTTTTTTTGTTTGTTTGTTTGTTTTGTTTTTTTAAAGAAAAAGTAGAAAACAATTGCAATTCATAACCCAGCCTTGGTCAGCTTCAAGTTATTTCTGTCCATTTTTTTATGCAGTAAGTTTGCATGCTTTGTCTTCTTGTGTATCCAGCCACAGGTTTCTTTGATTTCTTTCCTTTTTACCTTTTTTCCCCGTGTTTTCACTTGCTGGTCACTAGAGTTGCAGAGCTACTACTCCCAGTCCCAAGTTACAATAAGATTTGATTGTCTAAACTAAGATGCAATTGTATAGTGGAATCATTATTTTTAGTGGCTGTATTATCTGAGGTCTGTATTGAATAAGAACATTGTATTTAAAGGTCTTATTCCTGGGAGTTTTGCTGGCCCGAATCCATTTGAGTTATGTATTGGCATCATAACAGTGTTGGAGTAGATACAGATCAGCAAAATTCTTAGGAATTAAGTCATTAAATACAGTATTTATGAGTGAAACAGAATTTTTAATTACAAAGTGCATATGTAATTATTAGAGTTGTAGTATTTCTGCTATACTTACAAACACCCATTTGTGGTTACTATTTTTATTATCATAGCCAACACTACTGCTTGTTCTACTCTACAAGTTTATTTCATATTATGCTAATATTTTTACCATTAAAAATCATCAACCATTTCTTTCTTGTGATTTGCACCATTAATATTTGTGATTTACATGTAGGATTTGCATCTTTAGCAGATGTAATCTTGAATGGCTGCTCATCATTTTTTCTCTATTAAATATTTTTCCTACATATTCTTTGTTGAGTAAAAATCAGTCAAGGAAAGAAGTTCAGTTTTCCATTTCATGTCTTTGTAAGTGTTTGGTGTCAGGATTTCATGTGTCATCTCTTTGCCCAATAACTTAAGTTTCAAAGAAATGCCATCATTAATCAATGAAATATCAGTTCATAATTTCTAAAAATTGTATGAAGCATTCAAGAACACATTTTTGCCTGAGACTGTACATGCTGCTAACAATCTGCATAGAACCTGCTGCTATTTACAATCTGAATTCTATAAAAGTAACTGGTGTGTCTGCAGCTGAGCAGAAAATCAAAACAACAGTATTTTTTTTCTTCAACATTAGGTTTGCTTGTGACTTCCCTGGTGCTACACGATAGTTCTCCAAACAATAGGTTCTTCAATAATTTCTTCTTTGTGGAAAAACAAGTTCCTAGAAATTCAGGAATTTGCAGCATGCTGACATGTATAATTAACAAGCCGAAGTTTTAAAATATCACAAGGTCTCCTATAAAAATCACTGAAGTCCAAGACACTGCTGTACCATTATTCTGATTCACTGGACATTAAGGCATATGCACATAGCAATACTCTGGAATTTTCTGCTGTCTCCAACAGGTGCATGGATAGAATACATTTACCTGAAGAGAATGGGAAATATTGTGAATATGCCATCCATAATCCAGAAGGGAGCTTCCATCAGCTTCTACACGATGATGGCTGTTGTGACTAACAGCCCTTTCTCTCATCATCAAAGGTAGATTTTCAGACTAGGAATTGCTGGTCACGTACATTTATTAGACTTCTGGAATTTTATCATCATTTAGTATCAGCATGTCAGGTTGCAGAAGTTCTTATCTTTCATTCTGCTTCAAGAAACATTTTCATGGGCAATTAAGATCTGCTTAAATCTCACATATAAGAAGCATCAGCCTGAAGTATATGACCTCAAGTTACCTCTCATGTGGATGTGAACACAACATGAAATCAGAAAACTTCCTAAAAAAATTGTTATTTGTGAAATTCCAAAGATGATTGTCAGTATTTGTTTTCTCCTTGAAAATTCGGTGGTGTGTGCTGGAAACATGACCAAGACAACATAATGAACTGGCAATTTTTAACAATTTGATCCAAAGAAACAAGAACTAGGATTTTTTTTTCAATCTTTCCCCCTCTGCAGTATGACGATCTTCGACTGTGTTCATCTGAAACAGATTCTTTGGAGGAAATTTACAATACTTGCAACTTTTACTCAACTGACATGTCCTTAAAGTGACTGTTCTGTAGTATGTTGCTCCATGTTTTGCAAAAGAAAACAAAGAGTCTTAATTCTAAGTCACTACCTCTTCATCTTTTCTGTAGTTACTATGTGCAGTGCACACCCGAAATAATACTAAAGCACACAAGTCAGAAGACATAACTGGTAAATATTTGACAGACGAAACTAACCTGTAGCATTTTAACTATGGACAATGATGGCGCTTTGCTCATGAATAAGCTTTGAACATTAGAAGAAAAACAAATAAAGGTATTTCAACTTGTCTAGATTTTAAATGAAGGGATATTTTTGCTTGTAGTTTTGCACTTGGACTTCAGGGGTTGAAGGAGTACTGTGACCACCAAATGGTAAACTCTTTAGGAGGCAAGTCAGCTGCTCAAACCATCCAAGCAGTATTACTAAAATCGAGCTACAAATGAGTCACCTATTTCTGCAACTGTTCTTACCTTCCATTCTTGTTTTCAGCCAACTGAAAATGCAAGTTTTGGCAGCCCTACAACTTCATCTTATTTGGTTCTACATTTCTTCAGTGGGAGTTGGAGTGTTGGCTGATAAATCAAACTCATCCACTAACTACACCATCCAACTCTGCCCAAGTGCAGCTTTCTATATCTAGTAAAAAAAAGGACAGTTTCTGAGCATGGTAATCAGCTAAATCTTCCCTCCTGAAAAATTACACTGCTTTTACTAAAATGGCAGTGGAATTTTGCAGATTGAATGCTTCATGGTACCTGGATAATTTATTCTGTTCCTGAAGCTGTCCTTATCTCCGTGTGGAGGTTGTTGTCTCATCCCATCCCCATTCTCTCTGCGTGTGGAACTCTTCAAATACAGAGTTATCAGTGCTCTGAAACTGCCCTGGGAGCTCTGGTTCATGACTTTGAAGCTGTGCACAGACCGGTCAGGTCAGCTGGTCAGGCCTTTGGGAATATTCGCACCTGGAACTACAAACCATGTGAGACATTCGGGAAGCAAGAGCATGACAGAAGAAATCAAGGAGTAAAATAACATGTATAGTATGACAAGAATTTTATTTAAACCAAAAATATACATTTACGTTTACAGAAGACATATAGCACTAATCTCAAATTGTGCAATACCTCTTATTTTTTGATTAGCGTAGGAGTCATTTGTGTTTTACTACATATTGTAAGTAAAAGCACTGCAAGTGAAGAAAATTTTCCCTTTTTTTTTTTCTTCCCAGAAGGTACTTTTTATGTCGTGTCATTTTGGATAGTTTTACTTGGAGACCTGTATAGAAGAGTTTTCTTTAAGGACAGAGTAGTAAATTGCTACCAGTATTAAAAATAAAGTTTCTGTATCTTAATTTAGGGTATGTGCTTTTTATGTGGGTAAAATCAGAAAATTACTTAACCTAAGTAAAATATTTTCACAGGCTCTGCTGAAGATTTTTCACTTTTATTTTAACTTTATGCTGTTTGTGAGGTTATGGGGAACAAAACTCCACCACCAAAGCGTCAAAATCCCCATTTTTATTTATTAATTGTATGAAATTCCCCAATTAACATTAACCATGAAAAATATTTTATTTCTTAAGATTTTACTCTGATTTCTAAAATGCTATGAAAATGTAACTTCTGAAGACTTTGTCATTCTTTTAATGTCTAAGACTTTAAGTATCTGTTAACACAATTGTTCTTTCTAAAGAATATGTATGTCTGTATGTAAATCCCATGTTTTTGAGACCTCAGTGATTTTTCTTGCTCTATGGGGGTAGGAGATACTGAGTAATTCAGTGAATGAACACAAATCATGAGTATTGGGCCACAGAGACTATTCTGACTGTCTAGAGGTTTGTTCTGTCCTTTTTTATGCTCTTTACTCTTATTAAGCATTAAAATACAGATTTTACATCTCTGATGCTATAGCATTTGAAAGAGGAAAAGAAGGAATATCCCAATTTTAGTAGGTATTCATTATTTCAGGCAGGTTTGAGAGTTACAGACATTTTAAATTTGCAGAGATTATAACTATATTTTGGTTGTGGCTTATTGGCAGCTCCAAAGCTTTTTTCCTGGTGGTGATTTCTCCTGAGGATTACTGGGCAGGGATAGTGTTTCCATACATGTGTCTCTTCCTCTTCATGTTTTGGTGTGTTATGGTGCCAGACATAGTACTAACGTGTGTTCTCCATAATTAGTCCATAATGAACCCCAGAAAGGCTTTACCAATGGTCATGGTGGGTGCAGACCCCAGGGTTAATGGTGCTGCTGTTTGAAATGGTATATTTTTTGTTTCAAGTCAACATGTTATGGATCCATGTGAATGTAGACGTCTGCTTTGTCATTATATCCTGGTTTTAATAATGTCCTTTACAAGAATGGAAAAATGTAAATAGTGTGGCTTCAGTTTTTTCTCCAGGTTAACGCTACATATTCAATTTTTGTCCCAGTTTCTTCATTGCTCTTTGCCGTACTCAACTGCATGGTTATTGTACGTTTTTGTGTCATCACAATATGTCCTTGAATTATTTACCCAGACCTCCCTTATACCATAAAGCAATACAATACAGCCACACCAGTGTTTTTGAAGTCCCTGTGAAACTTCACCAGACTAACTAGCATTTTTCATTTGCATCTGGTAATCTCCAGCATATTCTGGGAATCCTCTCACAGATAGATGTCTGCATCAAAACATTTCCTTTCATTTATTTGTTTGTATAGTCATGTCTTTGTTTGTTAATGGAATTTTCTTGGTTTGTATTTACACTCTTGTTTTCTTTCATGTGTTTCTGCCTTCAGGAATGTCAGCCTATCAGTATATTTTAAAATCAGGTATTTCACCATGTTTATAAAAACATAAATGATAGATTTGTACACTGATCCATCTGCAGAATAGACTTAGGGAACAGGACTTCTTAAAGCATTCATTAAGAAGCCACAGTATAATATGCACTATAAATGATGAAACAGAACACATTTTACAAATTTTGTTTGATTTA
The DNA here is from genome assembly GCA_013397955.1 of Grantiella picta. Taxonomy (NCBI): domain Eukaryota; kingdom Metazoa; phylum Chordata; class Aves; order Passeriformes; family Meliphagidae; genus Grantiella; species Grantiella picta. The sequence goes on along the minus strand of VZRM01002585.1, from coordinate 379,767 downwards.
GTAAGCAATTTCAACATGAGAACTTTAAAAAAGTAGAAATTATCTTTACTGAATGCATATTTTTATGATAATACAATTGAAATTTTCTTGCCTACAATAGTTATTTGTTTTTATGGACTTTGTACCTGGTAAATCCCTTTTACAATGTTTCTTAACATATATTTGATTATAAGAATAAATGATATACAAAAATCTCCTATCATTAAGAGTATTTATTAGCTTGGTTTTTGTCCTACTGATAAATCTAAGTTATTTTACATTATCTACATTCGAATAACCGAATGTGAGCACATAGGAAATTTATACAGGGTAAAGCCTAAATTTTTTCCTTCAGTGCTAGAAAACAGTTAGATAAACTAAAATGAGACTGAGAAATTACTTAAAAGCTATTTAATTTAAGGACCTTTGTGCTTTTTTTTCATTATTATTTTGTTTTATAATATCTATTGGTACTCATATATGTGCTTAGGGATGTATGGAATTGCTTCTAGTGAAATATATATTGTTGAAATAAAGTATTTGGGGTTAGTATTGGACCAGTGAATCACTAATAAAGTATTTACTATTGTGTCTATGATTCATAGTCACAGGTTGTTTCACAGTTTAAAATGTAATTTCTTGAGGAAACATTTGTCATCAACGTAAAATCCGGAATTAAATTGCTGAAGTATATATACATTTTAAGTAGGGATAATGTAGTTTGACCATGGTATTACATGCTTAGTATTTTTTTAAAAAAAGGAAGAAAATACTCCTTAACTTTTATTAATTGTCACAGAAAGTATGGTTTGCATATATATAAACAACTGTTTTGTATATCAGAATTTAGAAAACTACTCAATGTTTTATTGTAAAGAAATTGCATTTGAATTATCCCAAGAATTCCTTCCAAAAGCCATGACATTCATGACTGTAATATGTTTGCTAGCAACATCGTAACTTTTATTTTTCTTTTTTAAACATATTGTGGAAATAGAATTTTCAGTATTAGAAATGATAGCTAAGTGGTCTTACTTGCTATTTTTTACCTGTCCATAGGGGTTTATGTTAATTCTTGCATTAGAATTCGAGAACTTTAATTTATGTACCTATCCTTTTCAAGGAATACAAAATTCAATCTATTTGGATTCTGACATAGGATCAGAATACTTTTCTTTCCATAGAAATAATGATAAACTGCATGCTTCATTTTACTGCTTTACATCAAATGTTTTAAGGTCTAAATTGTGTGCACCTTTTCTGTATTAAGTCAAGAAACAATTGTACTGAGTTAAAAGCTAAGCCACTTAAACATCACTTGCTGCTTGGTGAGTATTTAGTGTAAAAAGCAGTAAACTTGAGTGTGTGTATCATGGAATTGAACATAAAAATCTGTTTCAAGTTTGATGTCATGCAGTGGTAAAGTTACTGGGTTTTCCTCCCTTTTCCACCTTACTATAAGGAAGGTAGGTTAATATCAGATTTTTAATCACCTTTTTGGGTTTTTTTTCCCCTTAACCAAAAAAAGTAAGAAGAAAATATACAACAGATTTCCCAAAGGTTGCCCAGAGAAGCTGTGGCTGCCCCACCCCTGGCAGTGGTCAAGGCCAGGTTGGATGAAACTCTGAGCAACCTGGTCTAGTGGAATCTGTCCCTGCCCATGGCAGGGGGTTGGAATGAGAAGAGCTTTAAGGTCCCTTCCAACCCAAAGCATTCTATGATTCTATAAATAAAGAGCACAAGAAAAGAACCTCTTTTTCCTCAGGCATAATGCTTCATGAAGTTTGAAGCATCAAGAAGAGGACCTTTCTTGTATAAATTATTTTATTTAGTTTTCCCTAATATTTGTATACCTTTTAAATTCAAATCATTTTATGGGGAGGGATGGGAAGGAGGAAGGAGACTTATTATGCATAAGGATTTTAATAAAATTTATGTTCTCGAAAATTGGAAGGCAGCATTCATTTGCCTCCCTTGCTCTTTTTCCGTGGAATGAAATGGAACTGAAATCCAGAAATTCTAGTTGCATTTATGGTTTAAGATTCTTAACAGTTATGAGTTTCTGACTAGAAAATTTGAAGAGTGAGAGTAAATCTATGACTGGATTTGGGGTTTCTTCATTGTCTGAGGCATTACTTCTACTCAGTTTCACAGCTGCAGTTTTTAGAACCAGAGATACTGCTGTCTGTAATCTAAGATATAATATTGTTTATATGCATTTTTCTTAACCACAGCATCATAACACAGTGAGTGAGATCACAAAGAAGTTTTGAATATTCAGTTCACTATTGCAGTCATAATTTGATACATTTTGTGGTTTTCCTTGACAATGTTCCTTTAAGCATGTACTTATTCATTTGAATATAGTGCCTAATATTTATTTGGAAAATTTAGAAGTTGCTTAGCTGTCAGTAATAACTTCACCATAGGTGAAGAGATGCTTTCAGTCATTCTTATCAATGGTGTTTAATTTATAAATTCTACATTGATATACATATATAAATATATAAAACCTTCTTTTTTCCTGAATCAATGTAAACAGAGCCCAGATGGCCGTATAGAAGTCAAAGGGCAGCATGGAAAATCGTCACTGCATATTAAAGATGTGAAGTTGTCAGATTCAGGGAGATATGACTGTGAAGCTGCAAGTAGAATTGGTGGGCACCAAAAGAGCATGTACCTTGATATTGAATGTAAGTTCTAATATTTTGTTTTCTCTTTTAAATTTGTTTTAAAAGAAAAAAAAGTACATTCTTAATGGAAGGTCATTTTTTCATGGTAATTGATGTTTAAACTTGCATAAATGGAGAAAGCATGTCCTGTAGTTCATTTTTCTGTGGAAGAATTCTGTCTCTTCTGTAGTTAAGAGCTTCTTGGTGTATTGGTGACTTAAGCAGGACAGCCTTTCCTCTGAAATCTTATTGCAGTGGTATTACCCATTAACTTAAGGCTAAGCTTTATGACTTCAAATCTCCAGGCTAGCTGAGACCACTGGGAATGAAAAGTACTCAGCAAGATAAAGTAAGGACTGATTTGAGCAGCGGCTCAGTCTTGGGCTTAACCTTCTAAGATTCAAGAAAGATTCTTTTTTGTTTCCGACTCCTGTGATTTACTAATCCCAAAAAGGTCTCTAGCCACTGTTATAACCCATCCTGGAGTTATCATGTTTGTAATAATTTCTTTTAGAGATTATCTTTATTCCAAGCTCTTGCATTTTATCCAGGAGAAAAGGAGATTATTTTGCTTCGAAGAGTCTGATGCTTGAGAAGCCCATCAGAAGATATAATTCTGAAATATAAAAAAAATTATTGGGTAATTGCTTCTTCAAACTGTTCTTCAAATTCATAAGCAAAAGTTTCAAAAAATGAAAACAAGCAGAAAAAAATCCTTCCTTTATATTCCATTGTTCTTCCATTTTTCTAGAAATTTTCTATATATAATTATTATACATCTCCAATAGAGTTTGAGTGAGCCTGTTTGAACTGAGTCTTTGAACAGAAAAATTCTTTCCACTGGGAAGATAAATGCTGGAATAGGATTCTGATGCACAGAAATATAAGCAATGATTGCAGAACAAGGAGTGATTTTCTGAGGAGTTCTGAAAGTGCTTTTACCTTACAGTTCTGTGTTCTTTTTGGCAGGGAAGCAATGCATTGTGGCATAGAATAAAAATCTGAAAGGAAAATTAGGGATAGTCAAAAGAATGTTTAGATATTAGGAATGGAGAGATTTGCCAATCCAGAAGACCTAAGAAATAAAACTTAATTTGCTATATTTGTTTTCTTTAATGAGTACGATGATAATTATTTCTATGTATGTAAAGGAAAAAAACTAGATAAAAATGCAAATTCAGTGAAGTTTCTTTCAAATCCTGCCGACCCTGCACATAATGATATGAAATACATGGTTTGATTATGGTTGTGTTGCCACTATGCTTTAACATTAAATATTAATATATTCAGTATTCAGAAGAGAGAGATACATTGCACCACATGTAATGAAACACGGGCAATTGAAATCTAGGAATTTATTAGCAATACAGAATTCATACCAGAGGGCATAATAAAATCTCTGCAATGATACAGTGTATTATTATAATCTAAGACACCTTTCAGGGTGAAAGTTTTAGAAGAGGTGGAAAGAATTTAAAAGTAACATAGTCTTATTATGGTATGGCAGAATTATTTTGAATGTATATGGGAACAATCAAATATAGTATATGAGAAAATGGAATAACTTAAAGTCTGAATTTATGCCTTGGTAGACACAGTTTTTGATGCAGCATAAAATTTTCTGCAATTCTAAAATACTCTGAAGAAACACAATTTATAAAGAACATAAGAATATTATTCTATCACCAGAGAAATCACACGTTGTAATGATTGCTTTTAATGTATAACAAAATATTTTTATTATGACATTTCTAAAAGTGTTGTTTCAGGTTTTAGATGTTTACCTGACAATGAGGTTTAAACCAAATGTAATTTTTTCCAGCACAGGTGTTGTTTGAATAACAGAAATACAACTTCTCTCAATTCCTTTAAGCTCAGTAGTTTTATTATGCAAAACAAGTATTTCTTGAGGGATACAATATAGGTCTGTCTCATATTCTGATTATTGACTCTCAGAAATTTTTTGCTGTCCTTTGCAAATAACTTTGCACTGTTATGTGAACTTCAAATGTAACTTGCTTGTCTTGCCCAGGAAAGAAAACACTTGTTTAATGTTGAAGAATTCTCCCATGTTTTAAAATAATGTTCCCAGGAGGAAGTGCTTCTCTCCAGCCTCATCTGCCATCAGTGTGGTCTCTGCCATAAACTTCTGTAACAGAACAGGCTCATCAAAGAATCTTTCAGGGCCCCATTGCCTCTATTTCCATCCAATGTTGGGTTGTCCTAAGTGCTGACAGTCCTTTCCCCAATTTCCCAATACCTTCCTTTAGGAAACAGTTTCATGGTTATCTGTCATTCCAATTATGGCACTTCATAAGTTGCAGGCTAAGGAATTTCAGCAAAAGGTTTAGTTTCAGAAGCCAAACAACTAATTTGCATTTTTCTAGTGAACTTGTAAAAATGTGGGGATTCCATGAAGTCAGTACTGAATCAATTTGATTCTCATTGTAATATTTTCCAAATGGCTTTTCTTCAGCATATTAACTGTAGTTACAAACATTGCTATCAGGGCTTTTAGATTTTTTCCAAAATATTCATTTACAAAATAACATAAAATCCTTCAAAATGTTGTAACTTTTCTCTTCCATTATTTTGGTTTTGTTCTTTTCCAACCAGGTTTTGAGAAGAATTTATTCAGGTATGGCTCACTCTTGTGGTTACACCATTTTAACAGAAATTGTAGTTATTTTTAATAATATTCTCATATAAACTCCCAATAACTATTTTGAAATTCAAATATAAATTGATAAGCAGGACTTAATTCTTGATATTGTTCTATAGTTTCTAAATGGAAATAAACAATGCATCTATGCCTTCCTGTAAGTTAGTAACAAAACTACAGCATTTTTCTTTATGTTTTATTGTATTTGACAGTTTGTGTAGTCAGGAGAGGAAGCTGCTTCCATCACATCCTTAAATGCCAGCTCAAACAGGCCTAATGGAGGCACAGAGTGCTCTGGTGTCATTGTCTCATCCTTTTACTTACTGACCCCCTATCAAGACTTAAACTGACAGAATTTGCACGCTTTATCCTCGTTCTCTGTTGGGGTTGCTCTTGGTGATAAGAGCAGTTCTTCAGGGCAGGAAGAGATTATCAGGTTTGATACCAACTGGGCACAGTTAACCCTGCCTTTTATCTGAAGGAAATGGTGGATAGACATGAATTGTAGGGAACCCAGCGGCATTTTTAAGGATTTCTTCCTACAAAGTGATCTTTCTGCTTAGTTATATCTAATTTTCCTTATATAAAGTATGAAAAATAAATCAAAATTACATTAAAATAAAATACCATTTTAAAATCTTATTAATGTATTTCACTACCTGCAAGATTTTGTTTTAAGTATGAAGCTTAGTGTGCATTGGATGATAGTAATAATAAGTAATCATTTGAAAAGTTCCTATGTGGTGGAATATATGGTATATATTGGGTATTAAGATGTGTTTATGGTTATTATCTATATATTTATTATAGAGAGAGAAATAACTATTTTTTAAAATAAAAAACGTTAGAGAAATACATAAAAAAGATAGAACAGGCAATATGCTAAGATGAGGTTTTCAAGAGAGCCTGAGGAAGTTAAATGCATAAACCCCAGTAAATAATAACTTAATTTTACTTACAATATCAAGTGTTTCTCAGAATTAATTTTCCTATACAGATGCTTACATTTCTGTTTGGTATTTTTTTGTCTTAAAAAGTATAATACAGACTGGACTAAAAGAAAAATTGCGATGAGAGAAAACATTGGTTCCTGGGTTTCACATATTTTTCACTGCATAATTAGCATTGGAGAAATAAAAATCTTAATTTTGACATGTTCAGTGTGCTGGATCATCTTTCACCACAGTGTTATTTGGGGTTAGAGTGCCCTGAAATTATTACTGAGTTGGAAAAGCTTTAAGCAAGCCAGACATGACAACATTTATGCTCCTTGAAAAACTCTTTATGTGCCCTTAGAGTTTTCCCTTCGTTGTGTTCAAACTGTCATTAATCAGTCGGAAGTTTTCACAGCCCTTAATCAATTTTGTCCTCCCAGGTGCACACATAATGTAAGATGCTACTGTCTCTGTCTGCTATGCATCACCAGGTGCAAATTCCTTTGGACAATACTCCTTTTAATAGAGAAAAGGCATTAAGCCATGCTCTTTTGAAAATTCTCTGTTTTCCCATAAACCATCCAGGAAGCATCTGACCAAGAGATCTTTTTAGCTGGAATTACTAGTTTTCACATCATTATTTAAATTAAAACTCTCCAATTTCAATACTCATACTGCAGTTGTTATATATGCTGGATGGTCCAAAAATACCTATTTCCTCACTGTACTTAAAGAGGAGTGCTTTCAGATAGAATCATCTAGGACAAATATACTATATTGAGTAACATGGTCCATTTTTGTGTGAGATCAGCCATGTGAGTAGTTGACAAACATGATTTACTAAAAAGCAATGTCTAAAAAAATGCATTTAAATAATTTATAGTGTCTTCCAGAAATATGATTTTTTTTCTTAATACAGCTATTCACCTAAATGCGATTTTTTAGTTATATTTCTTATTCATAAAGTACCAACTTTGAGTGGTAAAAACAAAACTAATCATGCAGCATGTGCTATATAGTCTTTACTTGTAAAGAAATCTGTGCAATATTCATTATACTATTGTATATTATACCAATGTACTTTACTTATCAATAACAGCGTTGATGTTTGTGTTTGGGTTTATTCTCCCTGCCACAATTTGAAACCAACCCAAATTGGTTTCCTGAATTGATTAGTCTTGTGCTGTGTTGCACTGCAATTGAGGGGGATGCTTCTGATTCATGCAATTTAATTTTATATCTTTGCAAAAAATATGCAACATTACTTAAGAGCGGATTCAACAAATTGAGTGCTGCTAACTGTAGCTGCAAATTGTTGCTCAAATCTTTCTTCAAGGAAGAAAGATTCTCAGTTGGTGAAAATGCTACTACTGTGTGCAGGATGTCACAAATGTTATCATAGAATCGCAGAACATTTTGCTTTGGAAGGGAGCTTAAAAGTCATCCAGTTCCAACATCCCTGCCATGGGCAGGGACACCTTCCACTAGGCCAGGGGACTCAGAGCCACATCCAACCTGGCTTCAAACACTTCCAGGGATGGAGCATCCACAACTTCTCTGGAAAACCTAGATGTTGTGATAAATGTCACAAAAGTTTCAGCTGCCCACTGCTATCATAAGTAGAATAAATTCAAACTGTTCATACTTTGGGTTTGGTTTCTCTTAAAAGAAATCAGTGCAGCAACATCCCATCGCTACTCAGAGAATCACAGAATGGCTGAGATTGGGAGGCATTACCTCCTTCCTGTCTCTAGACACCACTGAAAAAACCTGGCTTTGTCTTCTTTACACCTTCCCTTGAACCATTAGTCATGAGGACCAAGCTCTATCTTGTCACCACAAACAGAAAACAAAACTAATACATACAATCATATGGCCTAGGAAAGAAACAAATCACAGGAACAAAAATCAAGACATGAGAAACAAAATATTGAAATGGTATAGAAAAAATTGCATCTTTTCTAATAAAATGCTATTGGCTTTAGTTACATTTCTGCCTGTCAGATTTATAGGTTAAAATGAGGAAGAAAAAATGGAAAAGGTCAGTCTTTAACATAACAAAATGGATGTGATAATTTTGACACATTTTGAATGTCACTTGTAAGATTTACCATTTTCCTTCTTTGACTACCTTGTGCACTTGCAGAGAAGTTTAGTATGCCACTGCAGTGACTTCAAGGGCATAAGAAAGTTGAATTCTGTGCAAATGATGAATTTTATCAAATCAAGTCACTTTCCAAAACCATTTCACTAAACTTCCCATGGTGAAGCAGAGATAAATGCATCTGTTGTCTTTTTTTGATGTTACCACAGTGAGGTAAAATGGATAAATTATTCATCTATACAAGAAATCTTCTATTATTTGGCCCCAAAGGCTGTAAAAATACTTTGAAACAAAAATTCCATCCTAAAATCATTTTGCCTAAATGTATGTTAATGACTTGTTAAACATGTTATTCATATTAGGAATTTCTCATTAATTTTTACAGAACAGAGCTCTGTACTACATGTTTTGGTTAACCTTGCAATGAACTTCATATCATTTAAAGTAGGTTTTTAATAACATTAGCTACTTTTCTCTTAATAAAGGAATACAATTTTGTATTAATAAAATAATTTGTGGGTTTTTTTTTACTTCTGATAATTTAGTCATTAATAGGTATATATACCTCAAAATATTTTCTTACAGTCATAAATTTTCACATATGAAATTGTGAAAAGTAAAGGTAAAAAAAAGCAAAAAAACAAGGAAGAATTTTCTGATGCTTCCTTGAGGATGGTTCTACTTCGGGAGTTGGTCTTACAGGCTAAAAATGTTAAATATTTAGAGTGATAATTAATGTGATAAGTTTCAATGGTTTCATGAGTATTTTCATACCATATAAAATGTAACTTATATTACACAGTGCTGACCCATGAATTAAAAAAAAGGCTTTTTTCCTTTCTACACCTCAAAGACAGATACATGAGAGCAGAACCAAGATGTCTGAGTATAATGAAGAAAATAATCAGGTTATATGATAACTGTAGTACTAAAAATTTGAAACTTGGTCATTACAAGTTTTCAGAGATTATATTTGTTGCTTTCTGGACAGCACTGCATGTGAAAATTAAGTAAAGAGATGAAAAGGCTGAGTCCTTGCTCCATACAACAATTAATATTATTTGCGAATATATGAGAGAGATAGAGAAAAATTAGGGAATGGAGCGATGATATTAATAAAGAGGCGTGTTGTGGAGGTAAGGGTGAAGGGTAGGAAAATATAGGAAGTAAAGGCTGGGTTTTCTTCTGAAAATGTGGCATGTAGGACAGGAAGAAAGATGGGGTTAGGATCTTGGTTTGAGAAAGGCATTGCAAGTTTTCACTTCTGCCTAAAAAATAATTATGTAGTTTATTATTTGATGGAGAAGTCAGGCCACACTAAATTATTTCAGTAGATCTGTCCTGGAATACATGTAACTATTGAAAATTTGGTACAAATTGGCCACCATTTAAGAATAAAGTGTTAACAATTGGCAGCACCTGGTAATTTTATTACTAAAATGAACATTTCTGCTACTGTGTGAGATCTGTAGGGGGAGTCTTCCTGTCCTAGATTTGATGGCCACTGTTGGTGATTTGCAGGCACATGTAATGACTGATAGACGTATGCAAACAGTTTATGTCATACATCACTAGTGGCACACTTAGCTTATTTTACCTAGCTATGTTTTCTTTATAATTTCTTCTCCCAATTTAAACTAGTTTAGGTGATTTTAGAGAGATATATATCAATTCACAGCAGACATTTCTGTGGAATTAAAATTTCTTGGGGTTTTAGTTTGGCTTGTTTTGTGTTTGGTTTTGGGGTGTTTTTTTTGTTTTTGTTTTGTTTTTTTCTTTTTTGTTGTTTTGGTTTGGTTTGGTTGCTTTTAAGTAAAAACAAATTCCTTATTGTCAAGTGAATTTCAAAGAAAAATAGGTACATTGAACTTCTGCAACTCTGACAGCACCAAGCACCCAAACCATACCTGCATTCATTGCCCACCTTTACTTAAGGTGCAATTATCAACATGCTTTGCATCTAGCAAAAATTATCTTATAGAAATGAAGCAATTGGTGTGGTGTTTAAATATTAAAAATTATATCCTACCCAATGTTTTCAGAAACCAGTTCTGCTTGCCAGTAGGAGGGGGCTCTCACTTTTTATAAAATGTAGAATCAGTCAGTTGTGCATCATATTATTGAATATCAATGTCATGTTGTAATGAATTTTGAGAGGAACTAAGAGAATGGGGCAGGGGGAAGGAAATTTTACTGAGAGTGGTGTTTTCTGCACTTGCTGTAAAAGAAACATGGACCTCTCAAAAATTTTGAAATCATGGGGTGGATTTTGGGAAAAAAACCACTCGTCTGGTTTTAGCTAATAATCATGGAAATTTAAAACTAATATATGATGAGTTTCATTTGCTTTTCTACTTGGAAACTTCCTGGGTGGGTCTTGCCTGTTCTTCCTTACAGCCACGTGATTGTGATAGTAGCAGTAAAGTGAAAGTTAGTAAATCTGAAGTTATCCAATTCCTATCTTTCTTTTAAGGCTGATTATAAATTAAATATAATCACCTAACCACATTTTTGAAGTCTTTCTAATATTATTTCTTCTTGCAAAGGAATATGTGACAGTTATTGTACTTGTCTGCAGAGATTCTTCTACTTTATATCCAAGGAAGAGCTATTCATTTTAAAATATTAACTTGAAGAAGGTATGAGGGAGAAAATAGAAGAGAAAGATAGATGGCCGTTAACTAAATTGTGGCAGAGTTACAAAAAATTGAGGCACTTTTACAGGATCGATGGCAAGGACAGTACTAGATTTGCCAGAGGATGCGGTTTATTAAAGTCCTTGATGATGGGAAACTTATGCCAGCATTAATCAACTTAGAGAGAGGCTTCCAATAATACACTGCAGGAAATGTCCCAGTGTCTTAGACCTGACAATCTGTCACATATTTTTATTATATGTTCCAGGGGAACAAATAGCCAAAAGTTTGAAAACCTATGTTCTTAAATTAAGAAGTGCAAATCTGATTCAGCACACCAGTTTTCCATTATAGTTGTCTGGACACATGCACTAAATCAGGTAATTTGCTATATCTAATTTTGTGTATGACACTGAACATACACCACAACTTTGACATCCTTAATTTAATTACCTTCTGGACAAGGCAGGTAATGTATTAGTCTGTTCTTGAATCACTGCTCCTGGACATAACTAACAAGGATATCCAAATGTTAGAGATAGCTTTCAGGTCAGAATTTTATTCTCTTCAATAATCCTCTTACACTAGTTGTCCAGAACTCATTCTAATTGGAGTGCTGACCTGTCAGTTTCTTTCTTGTTTGGGAAAATGAACAGCTAGAGTTTAGCTGATGTCATAACATTAACTACTACATTAACTACTCCAAAATGCCATTCTAAATTTATAATTTCTTACAGAATCCTAGTCCCATAGAACAGTTTAATTTAATATTATATCTTTGTGATATTGTCTTTTGTCCTTCTAGGCATCTTTTTCATTTGGATTGCCTCATCTCTCCAAAATACTCGATCTTTCATAGTTGAGCTTTAAAACCTTATGAACTTTTTCACATCCTGGGCTGCATCCAAAGCCCTGTGGCCAGCAGGTCGAGAGAACTGATTCTGCCCCTCTACCCACCTTTTGTAAGACCCCCAGCTGCAGTGCTGCATCCAGCTCTGGGACACCAAATGCAAGAAAGACATGGACCTGCTGGCTTGGGTCCAGGTGAGGGCCATGAGGATAATCAGAGGGCTGGAGCAGCTCAGCTATGGAGACAGGCTGAGAGAATTGGGGTTGACAAGCTTGGGGAAGAGAAGGCTCCAAGGGGACATTTGCAGCCTTTCAGTGTTGAAAGGGGGCTTATAAGAGAGACTTTTTACCTTTAGGAATGGCACAAGGACAACGATTTTAAACTGAAAGAGAAATATTACAAATTAGATTTTAGGAAGAAATTTTTTTTTAGTGTGAGGGTGTTAAGGCCCTGGCATAGGTTGCCCAGAGAAGCTGTGGCTGTCCCTTTACTGTAAGTGTTCAAGGCCAGGCTGGATGGGGTTTTGGGCAGCCTGGTCTAGTGGAAAGTGCCCCTGCCCACAGCAGGGGGGTGGAACTGGGTGATTTTTAAGGTCGTTTCCAACCTGAGCTTTTCTATGTTACTGTGTGCCTGTATTAACTCAAGTGAATGGTAGCTTTCGTACTTTTTTTCAGTTTTGGGGGTTTTATTTGTTTTGCTTTCAGTAAAGTGCCATAAGTTGTGATAAAAGAAATATATCATCAGCGTTGAATTTTTTTTTTTTTAATTGAGTGTATTCAAGCTCCTGCTTCCACTTTTCTGTTTAGAACTCTTGTATGTCATCTTAACTGGTAGCTTTTTTATATAAAAAAGCTTAAAAGGAACAGTTCATTTGCACCCTGCATTGATTTTTGTCAGGTGTAAATTAATTCTGAGTTACATAGAAGATAAGCAGAGCACATTATTAATTTTTAATGGTTTTAAATTTCTAACCTATTTCTATTGAATATTTTATTTTTTTTTAACAGTAGATATATTGCATTTAAAGATCCTTGACATATGCAAACATATGAGAAGGACTAGCTGTTCATTTCTAATTGGTTTTCTTCATTTTCAGTTGATAGAATTTTTTGATAAACATTCTGTTTATTAATGTAATTTGTTTCTTAGTTATTTTGTAAAACTGGTGGGATCAGGTTTTTTAGACATATAAAATAGTCAACCTTTTATTTTCAAAGCCTTGGCTTTGAGGTTTATTATTTTTCATGCTTTACATTTTATTAAACATAAAGTGTGTTTATGTTATATAAATACTAATTCTGTAACCACTTAAGCATAATAAACTGCAGTTAGAGATGAAGAGCGTAGAAGAAAAAATAGGTTCTCTTTACAAAGAAATTATTCCCTTTCAAATCAATTTTTTAGTTCTATAAGAAATGTAAACTATATTCTATTTGCACTGTAAAAAGAAAAATATTTCCAGACTCATTTTGTTTGTGTAAAAGATCACTCCAGGCATCTTTATCTGTTCCTGACTAGGAATTTTAAAATCATTGTTTTTAGGTAATTTCTCTGAATCAAGTCATTAGCACAGTTCTTTTTGTTATGTTGGAGCTCTTGACTGCTGGGGAAATGGCTGCAAAGCCTTTATACCCAGGCTTTTTTAGAGGGAAATTACAAAGCTTTTTTTGGGGGAAATGCTTTACAATTGTGTGTTATTTGGAGATATATCTTTATCTGATGGACTTTTATTTATGTTTTATTATGTTTCTGACTGTAAGTACCTGTAGTCTTGTACAGATTGTAGTCCATGACTGACCTATTCTTTTAAAATATAAACAAATAGATACTGTGGGCATCCAAAATCTACTTTTAGAAGAGAGAGAAATCTGAATTGGAAGTCCCTCTTCTCTTTAATGATTTTATCTGCAGTGTAGAAGTGTACACTACTTTTTCACTTGTAAGTCTTAAAATTGAATATGAGTTTGACACATGTATTCAAATCAACAGAGATTTCAAATCATATAATGTTGTCTAGAAAGCAAGGCTACTCAAGAGTATCTTGCAGTCTTCAACATTCATGCCAGTGTTCATTAATGGGGTGAACTTATCCTGAGAAATTGCACATTGAGAGATATATCTTACATAAAATTTGTCGTGAAATAACCATATTTGGAGACCCATGAACATTCTGAAGAGATGTCTGATCTATGTGTTGAACATATTATTGACCTATTTCTTGAACAGGCAGAAATCAGTTTGTACAGTTTTTCTACAAGTGATTCACAAGACAAACTTCATTTCCAGAGGAAAAGCCAAGATTCTGATCCTTGTTATTCTGAGATTCTTCAACATACCTAACCATAAAATATGCTTATGCGGTTTTCTTTTTCTTCATATGCTCCACTAGTGTGAGATGTCACACTCTGAAGACTCTTTGCTAGTCCATTCTTTGCATTAAACTGTTAAGCTGATGAAATATGGGGTATTCAAAGGTCTGTGAAATTCAAGATCACTAGAATTACTTATTGAAACATTTGGAGCAGAAAGATGAGCTCTTGTGTCTGGTAAATAAATTCATAGTCAGGCAAGCTTTACTTATTTAGATGAAGTTGCTTGTTTTTCTACAAAAACAAGGGCTGAACAGTTATTAAAGGAGATGCTGCTGGCCTTGAGCATTGTAGCAGCTTTGATCTATGTTTTAAAACTTCTATTCATAACAGTTATTTTTGCTCAAAGCCTGTATGCCTACATGCACCAGCAGCATGTCATCAAAAAGTTGTGCTTTACAAAAAAGGAAAGCATAGAAAGAAGCTGAAAATGTGCACTTCAGGAAAAAAAAAACGAAAAAACCCAGTTATTTTTAATCATTCTTGAAGATAAATTTCACTTCATACTTAAAGATGCTCAGTTGTGGTCTCTGATAGACCTATTTAGAAATATCTTGCCTGAAATTAAACTATATGTATAGAGGACTAGAATAGATTTTCCAGAGTCATCTCTGGAAACATTTAGGAGCTGGGTATCAAAAGAAAAATATATACATATATATCTTAGATATTGAAAAGAGTTGCCATTACAACAGCTGCAACTGATAATTCTCTTTTGGAATTAAAGCACTAAGGGCATTTTCCTTGGGCAAAGAAATTTTTTTAATACTCTCAAAAGATAATAACAAAGGAATTACAGAAAAAATTACAAACCAATATTTAATAGAAAAAAGCTACTATTCATCCAGGACATAAGAAGAGGAGGGAAAAGGCCACTCGCTCTGATTTTCTGGCGATCATTGAACTTTCTGCTCTCCAAAGAAAGAGTGAGTAGAAAAGTCACTTAGTGGCATGGTGGTTTGAAGATCACAGCGAGTTTGCAAACCAGCAATTTCCTCTGTGTCAGACTCAGTGTTTAGTATATGTTTAATGCAGCCATTTATAGGAAGGTTTGTAAAAAAACACATAATCTTTTTGCTTGGCTGTAGCTTGATGATTTCATAAGGAACTGATATAAAGATTGTCCTAAATAGTGTGCGCACAATATATTTTCTGGGGTAGGTAGAATACGTTGTAGTATTCTTGATATTCTTTTACTATTTTTTAAAGGTTTATTCCCACAAGTAAACATCTCTCTTTAAAAAAATTTCATAAAGTATGATGAAGTTCCAGTGAGAAATGGGTGAAGTGATACCACAAGAAAAGTTGAGGAGTGAGTGTAATTTCTCCGTAGCAAAAAAAGACACTAAAATCAGCACATGAAAAGGCAATGTATGTTTTGTAGGTCACCTCCTTCTATCATACAAGGGTCTGGCTGAAGAGTTTCTTATCCTCAAGAGGAAATGCTCTTCCTAATTTCTGACAGAGTGTCTTTCAAGGGCCTGATATTGCCTAGAGCTAAATATAATTATAAGGTATTCGCTTTCACGAGAATTTTGGCTGAATCTGTTTCAGGAGAGAAGAAACCTACCAAGATAAAAGCCCAGCAAACTCAAGGCTAGATACTAATACTTCCATGTTCCATAACAAGCTGACACAACACTCAATTGGAATTTCTCAGTGAACATGAAAGCTTGGATACAGGTATATGGCTTGTTTTACTAAACCAGTTAATAAACTTGTTCATTACTTCCTTTTTCCAGATGCTCCAACATTCGTGTCAAATCAAACTGTATATTACTCTTGGGAAGGCAATCCCATCAATATAAGCTGTGAAGTGCTAGCAAATCCGTCCGCCTCAGTTCAGTGGAAAAGAGGAAAATTAGTTTTACCTGTAAAAAATACAACACATTTGAAGACCTACAGTACAGGAAGAAAGCTGATTCTAGAGGTAAGGCTTAAAATGGAAATCGACATGGTGGCAGAAGATAATTTTGTCCTTAGTTTGGCAGCACTGCGAGTACTGCAGAGTGTATTTAAGGCTAAGACCTACAAATTAATAAGTAACATTTTTTAAAAACTGGAACAAAACCAACAAACAAATGTATATAAATTGTTTTGTCTACACGTTTCTTAAGAGTAGTTAGAAAATACCCCTTATTTGAATGGCTTGTTGCTCAGTTTTCCAACTGCACCCAACAAAAATGTAACTTGCATTTCTTGGAAGTAAATAAATCCATAAATAGATCTAAAACTAAACTATCACGCTAATACTGAAAATTAAAGTGACTGCCTGATAGGTGCTTGGTATCTACAAAAAGTTTATTAGATATTTTTTATTGTTTAAAGGTAAAATTATAAAGATGAACAATGTCACTATTTTCCATTTTTGGATTTCCTCATTTGAAGTTGGGAAGGGGGAGTTAAACATGAAAAAAAGGTTTATTTAAGTCTGTATTTGGAGAATATAGTAGATATGCTGAAGTAAGAACACCTCTGTATATTGGTTAAGGAGAACATACTTGAATTTCTGGGTTTTTTTTTTTAAAGCTATATTTAATTAGCAAATAATATTCACAAAATGTATTCATTTTAAAGATTGCTCCCACATCTGACAGTGATTTTGGACGGTATAATTGTACAGCCACAAACAGAATAGGAACACGATATCAGGAGTATACACTTGGTCAAGCTGGTAAGTTAAAATTTTGTTTCCTTTTCTTGAAATATTTTTTCCTACTTTAATCAAAATTAAGTTCAGACACACTAACCTCTGTTTATTTTATTCCCTGGACTGTTTGCAGATAACTTAATTCTCTAAAAGTTGAGTTGC
Organism: Grantiella picta; assembly: GCA_013397955.1. Classification (NCBI taxonomy): domain Eukaryota; kingdom Metazoa; phylum Chordata; class Aves; order Passeriformes; family Meliphagidae; genus Grantiella; species Grantiella picta. The sequence continues at coordinate 362,748 of VZRM01002585.1, read as the reverse complement.
AGTATAAAGTAAAATAAACCAGTTCCCTCAGAATATGAATCTTCTTTGGATTTAATTTTAAGGCCTTCTGAAATTTGAAAAAAATTAAATTAGTCTAACTTTTTTTCTTCTACCTTACTATATCCTACATTTATAACAGTGTATTTTCATTACTTCAGCAGAGAGACATATGGTTTGTGCACAGTAAAAGAGAGAATTAGGAAATTCTTTTTTCGTTTTCCTTCCCCGTATTTTCTTGATAAATCAACAATGATAAAAGACTGAAATACTTCAACAAAGAATTTCTACCTCCATTTGCACTTTTAGTTATTTAAATGTAGAGTTTGACCCAGAGTGCTAGATTGAATTAACTTAAGCTCTGAGATGTTCTACACCTTATTGTTACAGAATGTCTATGTATTGTTATGTCCTTCTATTGTTGTTTAGGAAAACAGAAAAATCTGACTGTTCTTTGGCAGAAATAACTATTAACTGAGACTAAATGAGAGTTTCTTTGCAGTACTTTCAATTATATTTTCTTGTGGAATGGACTAAAGCTTGTTCAGCTTTGAGGTCAATAAACATTTGGATTTATGTACTCAGATGATACAAATTGTGCCAACTTTAATGACGTTTCTGGAGCTGTAATGCAGTTGACAGTACTAAAGGTACTGCCACACTGAGAGACATAAACTTCTTAGGATGTGATGTGTTGTTATGGACCATTTTTATTGTGTAACCTCTAGTTTCTTCTTTTGAATCTTACCAGGAAGACTTTTGGGGAACATTCCTGGAATGTGCACATCCATTGTTACCATAATTTTTTTTTGTTTTGTTTTGAAGAACCATCAAAAGTGCTGAGCTTCTTAAAATAGGAAAATATGGGGTTTAATTTCAGAAAACATCAAATTTCTATGGGCCACAACTTTACATTGTTCAGAAGATCCATTACCCTTCATTTTACAACTTTTGGGGGGTTTTACCAGTGGTGTGATCTTACCTTCCTTTGACAGCTACATTCAATTACTGAAGAAAAGAGGTTTTTTTGAAACCATGAACATAAATAACAGCAAAAGGAAAGAAAATCCCCACTTGCATCCCTCTGGTGTCTTACCTATCAGGACAGAAAATGCTGAGAAAATATTGTGGTTGCCACTGTGTGCTGTTTTTTGATAAATATGTATACACTTGGGAGAGCGTTGTAACAGATGTTCTCCAGAATGTTGTTTTTTCCCTTAGATTTGTAGAACAGGATCTCATCACAATGCATGATACTACATGATGTTTATTTTAGCTATGTATATATTCCCTGCTTTTATAACTTATTAATTAATAAATTTTAATCAAAAACATTAGCATTGTAAATGAAAAGAACATGATATTTTGTCATTTTATTTCTGGAAATTTACACATGAGCGCCCTGGAAATGCAAGGGAAAACAAATAACAAACTATAATACTGTTCTAGATTTTTAATGCAACTGTATCAGAAGCATTACCGATGCTAGTTTTTCAAACAGATTAATATTCTCTACTTTTGCAATGGCTTGCTTGGTTTTTTTTCAGGCAGTTCTTCGAAAAACTGGATGAATGCTTAAAAAATATGTATTGTAGTTACAAACATAAAGAGGTAAATCAGGATAAATAGAATTATGGGAAGACATAACGTAAAGAATGAGCTATATGTGGATACCTTATATAACGGTATTAAATTCAGAAAACAGAAAGAAGGAAAAGTGGGTTTTTAGTAGTGATAATGACCAGGGCTGGAAACACTGGGTTTGGAATGTCACTGTGCACTACCATGCACTACTTGCTATGCACTACTTACAGCAGTGAAATGCATAATATTCAATATACTGAAAGATAGATATTTTTTGCATTTGGCTCTAAATTGACTTTGTTTTTGGAATATAAACCCAAACATATAGTTCACTGGTACAAATTTTGTACTTAAACTGGCATCAGCTGGAAATGGAAAATAATCAGGGAGATGGGGAATAAAACCATTATAATAATTACATGTATAAGATGTCAAATGCAGCTTTCTCCTTAGGTTTATTACCTTGCTCACTTCACTCTGGCTGATTTGGAAGGCCTAATGATTGATATTTTTCATATTGAAGCCTATAAAAGAATTTCATACATTTCAATACAGCCTGGATTGCCTTCTGGTTTTGATTGTAAATACAACTGCCGGGGTGTAGAATATTTTTACAAAGGCTCTGTCAGGGAAAAATAATTACAATTCATTGCTGGGAGACAGTATTAAGTGTGCTGCTAGGGTAAATTCGATCACCAATAATGATCTTTTTACAGAATAGTTTTCTCTTGAAATTCTGCAGGAATTTCTTGTTCTTTCAAGTTCTGTTCCATTTTCTGCTTTGCTAGATTTCAGCAGAGTCAAACTACCTTTTTTTTTTAATTTACAGCTACTTATAAAGTGATCATACTGTCAAAATTCCATTATCTTTATTCTTGTTGCCTTCCTTCAGAAATTAAAATTATTGAAGATTAAAAAGACATTTCTTTCAGTATTTATGTGCAATTTACAGCCATATTTGTATGACAGGAAAGCCATAACTGTTTTCTCAGATTATACAGAGCTACTGAATCAGCCTGAATTCCATTTAAGCCTTTCAAAACAACTGAAAAGGTGCAGAATATTTGAGATTTCACACTGGAAGGGGCTGGCCAGCTTAGAAACTTCAGAGGTTTTTTGCTAGCTTAATCAGATGTCCTCATGACCTGACTTGTGGTGAGCAGCTCTTAAAAATAGCGGATGGGTGACCTCCTTTTTTATTATCTGAGCTTTTAAAATGGTATGTGACTAACATATAAAGTGTGAAAAGAACCACAGTCACTTCTTGCCACTGCAGATTAATTGCTTCATGTCACAGCCACCACTTGGCTTTTAGAACTTTACTTACACTCTGGTTTTAATCTAGGACAGGCTTAAATTTTGGCAAGTCAGGTCAGCTTGACAGGTTGTCCCAGTGGCTCTCAGAGCCTGAGGTGAGCACAGATACTCCTAGATTCATCCAAATCTAGTTTATCCATAGTTAATGGGAAATATCACGATGCAGGGAGCCATTATGAAGTAGATAAGCATTTGTCTGTTTTGCTGAGGTCTCAGAATTATCTTAAATATTTTCTGTAGATAAACAGAAAAACTTACGGCCATCAGTAGTTTAGGACAATGTTATTGGAATAGGTAATTTAATATCTTAAAATGGTACATTTTAAGGTTGTCACACAGAGCTAAACTAGATTTTTCAAGGTTTCTCTTTTTTTTTTAATATAAATGTAGATTTTATACATAGTTGGATGTATAGCTGGGCTGCATCTAGAGCCCTAAAAAGTAAACCCTGATTCACTTCTAAGCTGTCATAGACTTACTTATCCTATACTTTCCTTTCCCCTACATTCTTGAATTCTGGGATGGCATAGGGTTTAAAAGTCCTGCTGTGGGCACGGACACTTTTCACTAGACTGGGTTGCTCAACATCCTGCCCAACCTGGCCTCAAACACTTCCAGGGATGGGGCACCTACAGCATCTCTGAGTAAATGAGAGATGCTACATGTCCTGTAGCTGTATTATTTATCAGTTTCCTTTCCACAGGAATATTACAGGGAATTAAAAAACAAACTGTTGATGATGTCATTAGATACTGAGAACTTCTACATCACTTTATTGAATTAGAAATTCTTTAAGCATCCTGTGCTCACAGAAAGTCAGTGAAGATGGGAAATAATGACAACAAAAGCAAATGAAGATATGGGAAAGACAATAATTGAGCTTCACAGAAAATGCATCCTGTAACTTGTTTTATGGAATTAAGTAAAGCTCAAAATATGATAAGGCTGATCGATAACTGACAAAGACTACAACATCAAATTTAGAAGTTTATTAGTCTGTAGTTTTGATGCTGCCGCTTTACTGCTGACTAATGGATGTTTTTTCTTTTTTCTCCAAGTATTTGCATTCTTAGGTAAAAGAAAATCAAAGAAATAGGACTTGATTTTCCCTGGAGAATAGTATAATTAAAAAGAAAATGGTATTCTGCCAAAACCCCTCTCATTGCCACAAAAATATGGGCAGATCTGAAATCTAGCTTGCTATTCTAAAACTTGCCACTGACATCTTAGCAGCCTTAGCTAAAGTATTTTTATTAAAAAAAAAGAACCAAACAGCAATATATTTGTAATTAGCAAGGTGTGAAACTATCAACATGGCAGCAGTGTTTTCTTTGTGTGCATGTGTCTTACTCTATTTTATTATTTATGCATTTCTTTGCTAGCTGTGGTTCTGTTTATTAACCTAATACTTATTTTTCCAGAACTCCCAGAGATTTGGTAAAAGAAATCTATGTAGATTTTATACTGATTTTTTTTCTCAATTCTAAGGATGTACAAGAACAAGCTATTTCATAGAGACTTTTCTACTCCAAAAATTCAGTCCCCACCCTCATCTCTTTTCTTGCCAGGGTCCTGGTGCTGCTTAGATTCAGCATTTAGACAGAGTTATTTTCAGTCAATATATATGCCAGATGTACAGAGACAGGAAAAGCTGGAGAGCTGCAGTAGGAACATGCTGATAGGAGACAAGAGCTAACAGGAAGATCAATCTCTAAGCCCACTACCCCCTCTCACAGCATCACTTCCTTTTCTCTGTTTATACCAGGACTGTTAAGCTCTGAGAAGGAAAGTTATTTTCTTCTATAAAGTTATCCAAAAAATATCTTGAAAAGAAAACCCCCAGTGATAAGAAGTGGTCATTTATTGAACAGGTTTGGTTGTAATTGTAGGAGACTTGAAAGACCATTTTCACATCAGTGGAGACAAATAGGTACTCATAATTTTTTGTGTACTTCTCTATCAGCTGTGATACTGTTTTTGGAGCCAAACCAGTGCTGCTTAACTTAGGCCATTACATCACAAAGTTCATTTGTGCAAACCAGCATTATTTGCTGAGTACATTATAGCCTAAAATACAATTTTATGCCTTTTAGTTGGGGATACTTTTTGATTTTATTTGATTCTTTAACATCATACATTAATACAGTCATATACTGAGCAGAGAAATAGATGCTGTGGAAAAAAGATGAAGTTGACTCAACGCCTGACACTTTTTGGGTCTTTTTATGTCTTAAAGGCTGAAGTTGTGATTAATTATTTCTTGTTTTGACAGCAATAAAATGACATAAACAGACAGCAGTGGACATTCTAAGGAAATATTTTGGAATCTTTGCTGTCACTAAGTGATCTTTAGATCATAGAAAGTAAATCCCATACATCTTCTACTACATAGTCCTTCAACTTTTATCTATAATGCTATATGAATTAGTCATCACTGCCTGTAGCTAAATTTCTCTAAGATTCATTTTGTTGGTTTCTTTTAGAAGGAAAAAGAACAAGAAACATCCACAGCTCTATCCTTCCAGGCACAGACTTCAGAGTGCATAACATTGTAAATTATTCTTCACTCCTGCTAAACATTGATCCAAAAGCCTTGCAGTTCTAACATGAAAATCATGGCAATGCTCCAAGTAATTGCAGCTGACGGGGGACAGCTCAAATGCTGGAATGTTTAGCTGGATCAGGACCAGAAGGCTGTATACCTTGCATGATCAAATTCCTACTCATTAGAGAACTACAGAATTAGATTCAGTTCATTATGCTGTTGTTGATCTTCTTTGGGGAAAAAATGTTACAGATTTGCCTAGCTGGAAAGAGATATTAGGTATTTTATAACATCTTAACGGTATTGCTAGTATTTGGTTTTGGTTTTCACTAGGGAAATGTGTCTCCTGCTTTATTTTCTCCAGGCAATTCACACTTTTCCTTGGAACTGACATAGTTCAACTCTGAAAACTGCATAAAACTTACCTGCATGTGTGGGTGGCTTGGAACGTGGGATGCATTTTTAAAATAGTATTGTAGATGTATTTTACACTTCAATGAGTTCTAAACATATTGCATTGTGCTAGTTATGCAAAATATCATCCTGGGTTTTCAAAGGAGCTTCATTTCATGCTTATTATCAACTGGAATCGTATATTCATTTGGCAGAAATTATGCTTGAATTTGCAGTAGAGAACATAAGATTCTTCCTGAAGGATTTCATCTTCCCTATGCCATGCCTATTATAGTTTACCATACACAGACATTAACACACAAGGAAAAGAGGTTTTCTTAACATTTGGAAAGTCAAGAACACTGTGGATATGTAAATAACACATTTTTGTTTCATACCATTGACCAAATAATTGTTTTGATGAAAACACAAGAAGCAGTGAATTGCCTCATTAAAATACCATCCAAAAACTAACATAGAAATTGTATGAATGAAATTAGATATTCATTCATTCATTCATTCATTCATCCCCTCAATATTTGTTTGTTTGTTTCATCTTGAACTCTTTTGAAAAGAGAAAACAAATTTTTAGAAGTTTAGAAGCTATTAGTAATACTGTAGGTATCCACGGCATCTTTTCACTTGCAATTAAATACAGAAAGGTTTCATCTTCCATACTGAATATTAAAATTCATCTTCTCAAATGATGGCATCCACTTCTCTCACACGGTGCCATTCTGCTCTAGTATGGCTGTCCTGGATTGCTTTGCTGGGATTCTTGCACTGTATTTTTTCCACTCCTCTCAGAACCATCATTTGAGCTCAGGAGAGAAGGAATATGTACTCAGAATGGTGCTTATGTGCTTAATTACTCTGTTAATTTCTGGAGGAAAAAATAAGTATTTCTCTCAGCTTTAATGAGAATCTGACAGAAAGAGGTCACTCCCAAGGTGATTCTAATCCTCAGCCTCCTCTGATTTTGGGATCAATGCTTACTTAGCAAGTAACCCCTATAATTCATTCTTCTTCCATATAAACACAGAAAGGAAAAATAAACACCCAAAAGACTGCATGTTTTTTTGAAGATGATTTCTCTTTTCTAAAGACCCCCAACTTTTTGATCAATTTAGAAGACCCAAAGACAGGTCTGTGTTCTCATGGATGCACAGCAGACTGGTTGCATTTGATCATGTTCTATTTGATCATGAATCTTCAGCCCCTTTGTAAGGGTAGAAATTTCTTGCAAAATCCCAGATCCTGTTGAATGGCTCCTGGAATAAGAAGCGATTTGAATTTCTCAAATCGAGACTTTATTGTAATAAAATCTGTAATTTTGTGGATTCAGATAGTTGTGCCCTTAAGTAGAAGATATTACACTGTTTCATCCATACAAATAAATCTATGCTGATTTTAACCCAATGAACACCAAGTATTGGAGGTTTCAGGAGACCTGGAATCAGCAATTCCAGCTGTAAGAGGTATGATATCAACATAAATATACTCAAGGCTGACAACTGATAGAGATTTTATTCTGAAAAAAAATTAGGTTTCTTATAATCAAAAGGTTATACAAATCAGCTCCTTTAGACCAGCTTTGGCATTTCATTTTCTGGAGAATTTGTGGCTGAATACATCATTAAATCAATTCTTTAATATTGTATAGAAATTTTTGTCTAATTTTCATTCAAGTACCAATGCTGAGTGAAGCTCAGATTGATTCTTTTTTTATTCTCGTTGTCTGACAGCCTTTGAATAAAGGCAATATTTTATGTAAATTATTCATTACCCACTAACCAAATTACAGGCTTTGGCTCAAATTCTGGCATGTCCTTACAAAAATATCTTTTATAACATGGAGACAAAAGCAATGTCAAATCTGGAAGCAGGTATGCAAATCATTTTCAGATGGATCAGAAAAGAAATTCTTAATGTTGTTTCAAAACCCTGATATTCTGTCCACAAAACTAAAATTCTTCCTAACATTTTCAGTATAATTTTTTATAACACCTTAAAATGTCAGACAATTAGAAAAGCTAGTCTTTTGAATCATATGTGTTTGATCATCAAGGGTAAAAATAGTGTATTGTTTCTATTTTTAAAGACGTACTGGCTGCAATGTTATTTTTTTGTTTTGTTTCATATGTAGCATTCCAACACTTAAAAACACGTACTCTATTTTCATAGATCTTTTCTACAGTGAAAGATATGCTTTTTGCTTTTGATTTCAGGGAAAATGTTTCTTTCCACCTATATTGCAAATTAGTTCTTAAACTGAACAGAGAATAGAAACCTTCCATTAATACATCTTTTTGGCTTGAAATTCAGTCTTTAAAAAAAAAGAAAAAATATCATGTTTGGTGCTGTAGTTCAGAGTTCCATAAAATGTCCAAGTTATTTATACAGTTCTTTGTCATAATCTTATTTAGCAGAATTCAGACTCTGAATTATCTATTTAGCTGTAATTGTTCCTTTTGTTAAATTTGATTTAAAGTTTGTTATTCTCTTTTACATGATTATACAGTCAACAAACTGATCTTTTACATTTGACTATGATGAAATTAGCTATTAAAAAGATCATATTATTAAAAAAAGGCAAAAGTGGAAAATGTTTTTGCGGTACTTTAGCGTACAAGGAAATGAATGTGGTTTTCTTACAGCTCAATAGTAGAAAGCTTAAGTTGTTTATCTAACATAAATATTATTGCATCATATTAAATTTTTTTTTCTCCCTTGGAGACTCTAAGGAGACTTTTTTGGGTAGATTATCAGCTGCTTTGGTTTGTCTAGTTGCTGCTGATTACGAAACTGTGTTTTTACCTTTTTAGATGTGCCATCAAATCCGTACGGAGTACGAGTTTTAGAGCTGTCACAAACCACTGCCAAGGTTTTGTTCAATAAGCCAGATTCACATGGAGGTGTGCCCATCCACCACTACCAAGTGGATGTGAAAGAGGTAGCCTCGGAAACCTGGAAAATAGTTCGCTCCCATGGAGTTCAAAGTAAGTACCCAAAAAATAAATGGAAGTATTCTAACTGAGAAGAATGTCCAAGGAAAAGACAGTAAGTATATCTTTGTTTCCTTCTTTGTCTTAGTCCAGTAGCTGTATCTTTATATTAGAGCAGACCTCTTTACACCACTTAGAAATATTCCTGCAATTTTGTATAAGCCAACTGTTACCTTTTAGTTTTAAAAATGTTTACAGTTATTTTCTGTTTTTCATGTCCAGCCAAAAGCCAGCTTTTGAAGCAATACATTTCAAAGAGAGTACAAATGAGATTGCTTTTGAGAGGGTGCATTATGTAGGCAGCTAAATGAATAATTTTAAGTAAGCTGTTTTGTAATATTTAATCCTGGGCATTAATTACTGATTTTGACCTACTTAATAAACTTTCTACCTACCTGTTAATATTCATGATATCTGGTTCAAAAGCATATCTATAATGTTTGTTCAACAAACATTCCTCAAACAGACAAGACTTCTTTAGGACCCTGATTTGTTCACGAGTTTATACAGAGTAATGCTAAGCCTTGCATCCAAATTTACCATTTGGTACTTTTGGTGCAAGTTAAGGCAGCTCCAACAGTCTTCTGATTAATACTGCAGGAGGTCAATGGTCTTTCAGCTATCAGCAGTCACAGGAGACAAAAATGTAGCAAATAGTGTAGCAAATCTGATGTGTTATCTCTTTCCCTTTCCTATCCTCATCCTCCTATAATCCTCATACGAAAGTTCTGAACTAAACAGAACATCTTCAAAATTACAGATTTATTTCAAAGAAACACACAATTAACATGTAGTTAACATGTATTCAAAAAAATAGGTTATGACTCTATCTTTTGTTTTTCTTAGCCAATTTTCTTAGCCATTTATACATACAGTAACTGTGTCTATACATGTAATTAAGTAAATCTTGGGAACTTTCATTTTATTTCAGTACAGCTTGAATTTCTTTCAATACTAGGAGACCTATAGAAAACATTGATTTTCCTCTATTTGCAGAGCAGGCACATTAAGGATATTGGTGTACTTTCTTTTCATGCAATGTTTCAGACCAAATTTGAGACTTTTATTCTCATAGCTACCTCCATCAATGAATTTACAATATTTTTTCTGATATGAATTATATAAAATACAAAAACTTGAAGCGACCAGTCTGTGTAGGAAAATGCAAGGCACTCAAATGAGTACAAACCCAGTGACCACAGTGCCAGTTAGTCAATCACAGAGATGCCTAATTTCATTGCAATGCCAGAACAAAAAGAAGTCCCCAGTGTTAAGTTTGCAGAGCAATGTATTCATCTCACTCCCCAAAAAACTGTCTTTCCTATTATTTCTGTTGATGTGATGTTTATTAAAATATTAATTGATTACACTGGGAAAGATGTGTAATTCAACAGACCCTTGTTACGAGATCTGACTGAAGCTGCCTTCTTCAAAAATTCACACTTTCCTTTTGAAACATTCCTTCAGCATTGTGTGTTTTTAGGTTGTTGTTAATTTTGGAGATTTCTGTACAATATTAATTGATCTTGGAATCATTTTTGTCCAAGACTAGTGAGAATTCTATGGTAATCTATTCTAAAATTGGAGTAGAGTGACAGGTACAAATACCTGCAGTTCTTATGCAGATGTTACCAACATGAAATAGATTGTGGGTATTTAGGATCTCTGCTGCCATTCCTACTAGTATTAAATATTTCTTCATCAAAAGGTTGTACTACTTCCTGCATACTGTCATATTATTTTCCCATATCTCCCTTTATAGAGTTTATTCTCCTTTTTCACTTGGACGATTTCAGAGGGTGTACCATTTTGCAAGCATATATTTTCCTCTTCATTTCATTTTCCCTTGACTGTATGCTGAAAGGTTTTTTTTGAGAAAACAAAATAGTTCACACAATTTTGGACATATTAAAGATACCTCTTAATAGCATGTATTAGCAAAAATTACTCCAAGTGGTGACAAAAACTAGTATATATGAAAACAACCTGAAAAGCCATCTCAGTCTACAAAGAGTCATGTTGTAAACACATAAATATTGAAAGGACAGTGGAAAATATTAAAAATTAATACTACATTCATAATTAATTCATTATGTTTTCTGAAATCTCTACTGATATACCCCTGTGTAGAAAGACTGAGATTGTATACTCTATATGTCTCTGAATTCCTCTCTGAACTATTTTAGAAATCAAAAACTACTTCAGATGGTCAAATATTTACTAAAAAGAAGACATCTTGTTTTCATAAATCTTGTTGAAGCTACATTACGTAGTTTTATAGGGAAATCAAAAGTGTCCGGGTTGCATTTATCACAAGTCCCTGCAGATATTCTATAATAAGGTGAAAACTTGTTCTGTTTGTGAAGTACTATAGGGCTGAACCAGAAAACCAAAACATGCTACTAAAACACAGACAGAACAATCCAGAGCAGAAAAAGCTTTTGCAAGTGGAGATGTCAAAAACCAAAATTAGTGTCCTTTTTTAAAAATGAAATGTTGCTAAATGTAACTGGAATCTTGCTGGAATATTGAGCCTTTGCTTTTTTCCTGAGCATTCAGACGGTTTTAGGAATTTTTCTAAAACATCTGTTTAAACTTCTCTCTATTTATATTTTAGCCTACTTGCAGTGACATGTTAAGATAACCTTGAGATTTCCTCTCCAAAATCCCTATTTTCTATTCCTGAAAGATTTTTCAAAGAAACTTTTATTAATGTGAAGGTGTTTCTATTTTTTTGTTCAGCTTTTTGAGACATTTAGGATACTTTAAAGTCTTTTAAATGATAAGAACAAATAACTGTTTTTGAGGCAGTTTCTGATTGTGTTTAAGTAACTAAGAACCGCTTTCCTACCATGCCTCAACATCATCTCAGCTGAATGAGTAGGATGTTTAGAATGCAGTAATTTTTCTGTATTCCAATTTGTATTTAGATCGTCATAATTTCCACACTCAGGCAATATTCCTTAATGTAAAAAAAACCCACTTTTTCCTTCTTTTCACATTTTAGGGACAGTTTATGGCTAAGATTCAGCTATAAATGCTGTTTACACAGTGACAGAGAGCTGCTTGCACATCTTAAGTGGTGGTGCATACATAATGCATGGGTCATGATTTTTTCCCAGCAGTAAGTGGTAAAATATTCTGAAATTTTACAGGGTGGTCATTTATCAGTCTGATTCAACTCACAAGTGGTAAAACTGCAGACTTTTCTTGCCACAATGTACAAAATGTGTAAATTGCAAAAACATCTTTCAAGGCAAAAAGGCAGCAAAACCTACATTCAGGAGAAAGTTGCGCCTGGAAGACTGTAAGAATTCCAATACAGAGGTTTTCAAGGCTAAACTGAATCTTCTGCTCCCTCCCTATGGTGACGTAAAGGAATAGTGTAGTTGTCTTCACACAGTGACAAAGAATAGCCATAAAGTGATAAACTTAATGAAAAATGCATTTTTAAATGAAACAAACATCATGGAAATGTGGCTACAGAAGCAAGTTTATAAATAAATCATTAATAAACGATTATGAGGTGTTTAGAAAACTTTTTGAGAATAATTCATCCTAATGCTAGCCAGTCATTACTTTTTATCTGATTATGATCCATTAGCTATGTATAAAACGTTTTACAAGTAAGATTATAATTGTTTTATTTACATGAAAACCACAATAGATGCTTATCAAAGTTGTTAGATATTCTTCTGTAATAAATCATCCAGTACATACAAATAAGTTTAATCAGGACAATTAAGCAGCATGAAGTGGATTCTATGCAAATCCAGTCTGCAATTCCCTTTATTTGCTGTTTTCTTCAAAGAATTCCTCTAAAGGTGACTTTTGTCCCAAACTTTACTAGTTTGAGCTGTTTTCAGGTAAGTAGAAAATTCTAGTCCTGGAGCTGTAACCAGGAATATCTATTTCCCTATTCTCTCCCTTTTGTCTTTTATAATGAAGAAGATTTCATTTCAAAGTATGTGCTGATTGCACCTATTGAAGGAGAGCACAGAAATTGAAGCAATCATTCTGATACACCAATTTCAGTCTGTTAAGGGATTTTAAGTCATAATCAACACTCTCGTAGTTCACCAAGAGATCAGGCAGCAAATGGCAGAGAGATTTTTCTGCACTTGCTAGGCACTCCTCTGAATATGAAAATTGTTTTGTTGCAGACTACCAGCGAATCCAACATTACAGTGGGGTTCCCTGTGGACTGGAGTCCCAAGAGGGGGTGGGTGTGCAGGAAAAAGTCCCTTTAGGGCACACACATTTATGATTCTGTCAGAAGTGAAAAGAAACCCACTAATCTTGAAGTAGCAAAAATGCAGATAAAATAAGCAAGATTAATTCTCCAAGGAGAGCTTGTGCCCTTTCACCCTGACTGCTGGTAAATCCCTGAGTGTGGGAAGGTGCCCATCCACTATCAGCAAGTGGATAACCACGGGTGAAGAGCATTTGCCAGGCTTTCTTCTAAAGGCACAAAGAAAACAGGGACAAGGTGTACGATAAATGTCCTGGAAAAAATTGTCTTAACACGATCCTCTGTGCAATTTTATTTTTAAAGCAAGGACATTGACTGATCTGTTTCTGTGTAATCAACAAAGACCTCATTAGAGAAAGACTGCTTTTTTTTTTTTCCCCATTTCAAGCAATATTGACTCTTCCAAGGAAGAAACAGGATAGAATCTCTGACATTCAGTTCTTCACGTTCCTTCAGTCCCTCAGAAAGCACCACTGATATAACTCTAATAGAGAAGCCATCAAGGTCTTATTTTGTCTTAATAGCATTATAGACATTAGTAATTCTGGTTCACAGGCAGCAAATAATGCATTTGTAAAGAATTAGCTTTTAGACAAATCTAAACCACTGTGGAAGTGGGCTTGAAACCTGAAACAAATGCAATCTTCGAAAACATTTGAATGTCTCCAATAGGAATACAAAACACATTATTTCCTTTTTTCTTCAGTTTACAGGTAGACAGACAGAGATACATGTCAGTGGATCCTTTTTATTTTTTTCAGAGCATTTAATATTTGAGTGAAATACCAAGGAAATCCAGTCTGAATTTCTAGTGCTACTCAACTTCCTGGTGAAGGAACAACATGAGGAATACAGTAAACACAGTTCCATATTCAGGTTACTGTGGAAATTCACAGATGGAATATGTGGATGGCTAGCCCTCTCTTAGAGAAGAGATACATTTTGGGGATTTATATAGTCAATACCTACACACCTGCACCACCTTTCTTCCTCTAAACCACTTGTATTTGGAAATTCTCAGTTTTAGATCAATTTTTTCCCCTATTTTAAACTATTGGTTTTTGTGATTTTTTTAGTCAAAAATTTCAATTAATGCATTTTTTAATTCTTAAAATTCAGTTATTAGTATTTTATATATAACCTCAATAAATATGAAAGACTTCTTAAAGCAAGTCTACTAATTTATTCAGTTTAGCAACATTTGAGAAAGGTTCTGTGTTTCATGAGTTTCTAGAGAAGTTGCTAATGTATTGATGCCTAAATAATTTAGAATTTCTTATATTGGTAACAATTTGTAGCATGAAATGACTGGATATTAAAACCCAGAAACGTGTTGTGTCATTTATTTTTCTGAAAAATAAAAACTCAAACAACAACAGAAAAACCCCCAAACCAACCAAACAAAAGGACCCCTAAACAATCCAAACCAAAGCAAGCAACCAGCCAACCCAAAAATCCCACAAACCCAAGTCTCTGGACGTTTCTGACATCTCCAGCTGTGGGGTTTTTTTCAGGAGATATTCTGTTGAGTTTCAACTCTTTTAGTGAAATTATCCCTGGAATTATCATTTAGCATTTATAGGATACTAACATAAAGTAATTTTGACAACAGACAAATTATACAAGCTGAAGTTATACATATATTTCCAAACTATGGGGTAAGTAAAAAAAATTAACGTTATGCGAGATGCATTTTTTAATCTATTTACATATGAATTCCAATGCTGAGGAATGTTTTCTCTTTTTGATATTAGAGATTCTTCCTTGGATGGCAGAAGCTTTAAAAATAATGTTCCAAGTACAATATTATTAAATTGTAGAAGTGTTACTTGTGAATATATTTCATCCAGTGATATCAAAATATACCAAAGATACTTTATCAACATGTTTATATTTCTTTACTGAATATTTTATTAAAGGAGAAAATAATTTTCAAAGCGTTATGATAGCATAATCAGACTATGTGCAAAAAGAAATGAAATATAATTGTTTTTACTATTTTCCATTATAATGAAAAATGAATGGAGGAAAAATATTATCTAAGAAATGTTGAAATCTTTATTCTTTCTAGAAAAAAAAAACAAAAGACTTGACATGTGGACAACAAGTTGCATTTCATTACTTGTCTGAAATATAAACGTAGCATAAAGAAAAAATATAAGCTTGTACAGCATCTCACCCATATGTGAATTGAAGAAAACTAAATGTAATATTTCAATTTCAGCTAATAAGCCCTAATCCAGTTTCAAGTGCTAATGAAAGTATTTGCTTTCAACATAACTTTAGTTTTTTCTCTCTGGATTTTAACAACTTATAGCTCAAATCTGAAATAAGTAATTCTTTGTAATTTCACATTCAAATCTCAGCAGGTTCAGTTTATTTCTTTTTTCATCTATGTACACTAAATTTCATGTATTTAATGAAATTCTAGAATAATTTACCTTCCTAAAATCCTAAAGGTCCCAAAACAAACCTTGTCATCATCAGCTCCAAATCCTTCAGGTTGCAGCAGGGCCAAAGTTCAAGTTTTCCTAGGGTTTTCTCTTGAGTTCTAAACATCTCTATGAATGGAAATTCCATATTTAGCATTTTGCTTGTGAAAATAGTGTTTTTTTTAAACCAGGTCATGTCTGTACTATTTTATTCACATGCATTTAACTGGGTTTTTTAAAGCACATTATGGAAGATAAAGGGTTTTCTTTTACCCAGGATATGTTCTTAAACTGCAGAGCTGTGTGGTGTGGCTGGTACTGCTGCTCTTTTTATTACACAGATCTTTAGAGGAATGACGTGTACATGCCAGTGTTAACGAGGTAACCAAACCTTGAAGTTCTCTACCTCTGTGTTGTGCTATTCAGTTTTGAGTTGGCTACACCTATGAGAAAGTATACATGAGGCAGGTAACTCTTATTATAAAAGTAAAAGTTTATAGTATCAACAAAATACAAATCAGTAAATTTAAAATAAGGTCATTAAATTTTCTCTTTTACTTTTTAAAACATAGATATATATAAATATTTAACGTTCCAAATACTGAAATGGTCAGTTTGGGGGTGCTTATTTTTTTGAGGGGAGCTGTTTTTGGGGGGCTTTTGTTGTTGACATTGTCTGTGAAGTTCAGGTTTTTGGGTAAAACTACTAACCTTTGTGTTCTGTCCTCAAGCAAGACATCTTGATGGACATCATATGAACAGACATTCTTTAAGAAGACTTTAGAATTTTATCGAAATCATAGAATTAGAAGCTGGTTTTGGTTGGAAGGGACCATAAGTCTCATTTTGTTCCAAACCCCTGCCATGGGCAAGGACACCTTCCACTAGACCAGGTTTCTCCACCTCCCATCCAGCCTGGCCTTGTACACTTCCAGGGAAGGGGCAGCCACAGCTTCTTCTGGACAGGCTCTGCCAGGGCCTCACCACCTTCCCCAGGAAGAATTTCTGCATAGATTTCCCCTAAGATTTCAGAAACACCATTATGAAAAAGTTATTTTTTCTTGTTATAAAATACGGCAATTACTCTCTCTTATTATTGAAATTGAGAGGAAATCTCATAAATAGATCAGTTAGAATTCTCATTAATTACCTTCTAGGTTCTAGGTTTTGTATTTCTTTTGTACCAAAGCATGAAAATATGTACCCTACTGATTGCTAAAACAGTTTCTCAGTGTAACAATACTTCACTATTAAACTGGGATGACTTTCGAATAGATTCCTGAGAGATATGAATTGCATGTAATGCAATAAGATTCTTAATGAGTGTAATGATTAAGCAGAATGTATCTGTATAATTTGTAGATCAAACAGAAATAACTGGAGAATAGTTTGGTAGGCTAGGTCAGCACTCAAATTACTTTAATAGTTGAAAAACTTCAAGGCAGAATTCATTAATTTCTACTACAAGCTGCAAAAGCAGAAGGAAAAATGCATTCATCAGCCTGATCCAGAGGGAAAATGCATTTTGAGACATTTAATTCCTTGGCATATCTGTCATATTTGACTCTCTGCGACATCAACTGTGATCACATTCAGTTCAAGGAAAGCAGTTACTATTGCTGAGGAGTGTTCATGCCTTTCTGGAATACTGTGTATGTACTCCGCAAATTTAAAAATACCTGAATTGTCAGAGCTTTTGTATCTGTTAAATGATAGCATAAGTCATTCAGAAAACATTTCTGGACTGTGAATTGAGCTTTAGAATCTGATTCTTCATTTATCAGACTGTTAGGCAGGCAGTTTAAGAAGAGCAAAAACATGGATGAGGAAGCCCTATAAAACAAGACCCCAAAAATATATTGTTGCTTTATACCCAGCTTTTTTATTATGACATATGGATTGTCACATTGTCAAATTGACTGAAATTAGTGATTTTATTTGAGAAATTGTCCTTTTTCAATAGGCAATAATTGGTAATATCATCAAAAAATTCATGGATCATTCATCTTATCAGCTAATATACTGACAATACTATCATTTAAACTAATTTTTTTCAAAATAAACAGAATATTAACTTGATTCAAAATTAGTTTTCTCAATTTAAAACCAGATTTGAAATTAAAAGAATGCAGGAATTGCATATATATATATGTATGTATACACACATACATAAATTATTAAGCTATAGTGTTGTATGACCTGATACAAATAATATTAATAAAAAGTGCTTAATTTTTTTAAAAAATGTAAATTCGTGGGATTAAATGGCATGATGTAATTTGCCAATAAAATTTGCTATGACAAGTTGTCATTAAACAAAAAAGTGGAAGAATGGATGCAATTTTATAAGCAATATAGGTTACAACTAAATGTTAGGAAAAAGACCCCTTTTATCCAATTTAATTTGTGTGTATACCTGCATGTAAAAAAGTTATTCAGCCCTTTAATTCTGTCTCTATACTAATTTTTGCCTCCATCCAGGGTAATCTTTACTGTAAAAGTCTCTTGTGGATGAAAAGGTTGAACTGTAAATAAATGTCTTAAACTAAATTACATGGATGGATTATTAAGACTGGAAAGTGAGAAGTGTAAAGGGAAAACTATGTTTAAATATTTCAGGTTTTTATACAGACCTGAAACATCAGGAGAATGAGATGTACTTTTCACATTTAAAGGTGAATAAAATGTCATGAGAAGTGAAGAGAATCCAGACAATTTAATGCATGGCATGAGTTCATAACTAAAAGAAACTGAGTGTTATGCGGATATAACCACTAAAATATCTGAGCTTACTCTTTTTTCCCCAATAGCTTGTAATTCTGTATTTGTAATTGCAGTTAGTCAACCAGTCAAAACTCATTGCAAAATGCGATTTATGGTTTTCTCAAGACAAAGACTTGAAAATCTGTAGGAATAAATGGAAGATACTTTGACTGCAAGAAGTATGTAGTAAATATTTTAATAAGCAATTAAAGGGAGAATCAGTCATTCCAAATGTATTTCACCTGATGCTGTTTTGATAACTCTGGGCTATTTTTTATTTAGGCCTTTCAGGCTTTTCATAACCAAACACTCTCAAGTAAATTTATGGTGAACATGCTGATCTGATGTAAGGGTCTTGCTGACATGGCTTGTAAAGGTAAATCTTGCTAAGTAGAGAGTGATGCAGTGCACTATTGCATATGAATAACTGATAAATGAGTCACAGGGTGCAGCTGCAAATTTTGCCTTTCAAGAGTGTATTGTATTCACCCACATTTATTGTGCATTGCTTGTCTACTTGAAAAAAGATAAAGTACATTTAAAGAACATTTATGTGTATATAAACTTCTACTGCACTTTGTAATACAAAACAGAAAAGCGGTCCTGGATGACAGAGTATTCTTTAAGTATTTTCAAGGTCACTGAATGACAGAGTAGTTATGAATAGAGCTCTCCTTCTATATACAAGAATGAGCAACAGAACAATAGCATGACCTGATTTGTATTACATTTCACAATATCTTTAAATTAATTTCGTTTTATGACCATTTTTCTTTATCCCCATTTCTTTCTTCATTGGTAAGAAATAAAGTATAGTATACAGGAGTAGAATGGGGATGAGGAAGAAAGTTATCAAGAAAAATTATCTTTGCTTGTACGAAGCAAAAGAACGATTATTGAAGTTATCATTCATATCAGCCTTGAGGTTTTTCCTTTTACACAGTAAAAACCAGTTTTCCATGTTAGGAAGAACACATTTGGGAGCATGAAAATTACCTCTATGGAGATAGTAAAAATCAGGAGCTGCTTTATACTTATTTCAAATGGCAGTGGTTAGGTTTCTGCGAGCTCCTGAGCTGGGTAACAGAGCAAGTAGACTTTTTTTCCTCACACTTTGCATGCTCCAGCGTTGAAAATTGCATGGCTTAGAGGAGTGAAAAATAGAACTCCTGTGCCAGAACCTGCTCCTTAGGCAGCTGCAGCAACATACGTGAGAAAAGCCATATTGATTTTATGTATTCTGTTTATTACTCTTAGGAAGCAGAATTAGAGTGAAATTGAAAATGTTCAAATTTTAAATAGCAGTCTTAATTGAGAGCCAAGGCTTGCTAACATGTATGGATTTGTCTGTGAAAAATTCTCTGCTTCTCTGAGCGTAGTATTCATTCCTCTGTGCTCTGAGGTATTCCTTTGGCTTACTGTTAAGAATTTTTGAATTCTCAATGTCTTTTTTGATGCATTGTAAGAGTACTGGTATGTTTGTAATAATGACTAAAGAGCAATTAATTTTCTTAGGTATTTGGGTCCATCTGGTAAAAAAAGGCAGTGTCTAATTTGTATAAAATAAGAGAGTGAAGTTTTGTTACACCATAAGAAAACTAGTGAATTGCATTTTCTTACACAAAACATCTTAAGTATGTTTTGAAATCTCACAGGTAAAAGAAAGTTGTACCTCTGCAGAACTTTGCTGACAATAGGAAGAAGGTGCAGTTGTTAAAAGTCATTGTTGTCTTAGACTTTGAAGGCATTTCAGCCACGACAACCCCCTGCAGTGCTACTGGCTGGGGACAGAGTGGTTGGAAAACTACCCAGAGAAAAAGGTCCTGAGGTTGCTGGTCACAGCTGAACATGAGCCAGCTGTGCCCAGGTGGCCAAGAAGGCCAATGGCACCTGGCCTGTATCAGAAACAGTGTGGCCAGCAGGACCAGGGCAGGGATTGTCCCCCTGTGCTGGGCACTGGTGAGGCCACAGCTCAAATCCTGTGTTCAGTTCTGGGCTCCTCACTGCAAGAAGGACATTGAGGGTCTGGAGTGTGTCCAGAGAAGGCAATGGAGCTGGGGAAGGGTCTGGAGCACAAGTCTGATGAGGAGCAGCTGAGGGAGCTGGAGGTGTTTGTTCTGGAGAAAAGGAGGCTTGGGGATGAATTTATCACTCTCTTCAACTCCCTGAAAGGAGGTTGTGGCCAGGTGGGAGTCAGTGTCCTCTCCCAGGCAATTAGGGACAAGGCAAGGGGACACAGTCTTAAGCTGCAGCAGGGGAAGTTTAGGCTGAACATCAGGAAGAATTTTTTCGTGGTGTTCTTAAACATTGAAACGGATTGCCCAGGGAGTGGTGGTGGAGTCACCATGCCTGGAGGTGTTCAAAAAACAACCAGATGTAGCAGTTAACAAAGCTGTAATCAGTCAGAGCTTGGACTCGATCTCAGGGGTCTTTTCCAACTGAAGTGATTCTGTGATTAAAAGAGAATTTATTTGGCCCAATAATCAGTTACTAGTTTAGGATAAGTTGGTAGTTTCGATCTGAGTTTCACCCTGATATAATATCAAAAGCAGTCACCAGGATCTTCAGATGGCAAACTATGTGGATTTATTACACCATGATCTAGTGTATACACATTCAATATAACGTATTCCAGGTGCACTACGGGAGCTAACATGGGCCTCATGCTTAGAAGATACAGCTTTTGTCTGCTGTGAATTCAGGTGAAGCCTACTTCACCTTTTTCTCAGGATCTTTCAGTAACAAAGAATTCATGGATAGAGTTTTGAATGTAGGAGACCGTTTTTAGCTCCAGCTTTGTGTTGCAAATTTCAAATGGGGTGTAAGTCAAAACAGGAACTCCATTGTAGGAACAGCAAAAAAGAAAAGGACAGGAAAAACTGACCTACAAGTAATTCTTTCTGCCCTACAAGAGAGAGTAAGAGATTCTAGTTTCTGCCATATATGAGATAGACTGGGCTAGGATATAGTTTGGTTTATACAATGGAGGAATGAGAAGAAGTGATATATCTGCAACAAAAATAGAAGAAAGGAAGGTATATATTCATAACTAATCCAGCCTGCCCCCTAAAAGTGTACTCCCTTCTTCAATAATCCAGGTTAGATTCCAAACCTCAACATGAAATACATAATAGTCCACAATCTAACAATGAACACGTTCTTTGTAATCTCCAAATAAATGTTCTTATTTTATTTTCTGGGTTGTCTCCCAGCAATCATTATTTTTAGCCTTGAAGTGGTGTTCAAAAAGAGAAAAACAATAGGATAAATTACACAATTTAACTTATCTTCATAAGCCCATTAATTGCTCTTCTGCATTGAGATTACAACAGTTACTCCTTTACTACATTTTGTAGTATTGTGTGTTCACCCAATAAAGTATTACTTACTTAAAAGTCTAAATTCTTTTGTGTTTCTGTGTTTTGCCAGTGGAAATTTTGCCAGTGGAAATTTCGGTGTATCCAATGTCCTAGAAATTTTTCATACAGGATAATTTTAGAACTAATGTCTACAGAAAGTAAATTTGATTAGTGGAAAGGTTTAACTTAATCAGATTTTATATGGAGCAGTGTAATTTGTACTACTAAAATTGCAGCAATTATAGTGACATAAATATTTAACAATGAACCCTGCTGAGAACGTTAGTCATATGTTAGAAAACATTTTGAACAATACTTTCTTTTCACATGATGGGGGGAATATCTAGTCGAAATCCAAATCCCCATTGATTTCACTGTATTCATTTATTGTTTCATTAAACTTTTTAGTGTAGTCCTTTTCAAATGTCTGGCTGCTTCTCCAAGCAAAATTTTTGCATTAATAGTTTTATAGCAGAAGGCGAAATGGAGTTCCATGAACCAAGATAGTATTCCCCTTTAATTTATAGAATCAGAAAATTTGATTGTAAGGAATATCTGGTATTTATCTGGTCTAATCTCCTACATAAAGTAAGACTTTTGTCAGTCCTAGATCAGGTCAGGAGTGGTTTTGTCTAAGTAAGTCTCAAGTTGCAGGGATGGAAATTATTCTAATACCTGGTCTGAACATGCCGGGGGGGGG